>JAWZYU010000017.1:42837295-43045126 GCA_038380435.1 Ryuthela nishihirai | reverse complement strand
ATATAACTGTAGTACCCTTGTACAGATATATAAAAACTATAGTTATAATATAACAATGGAATAAAATATATATATATCAGTGGTTCTCAACCTTTTATGCTTCACGTATCCCCTGGAAATGTGTATGTAACTGGCGTACCCCTTGTATAGATAGATAAAACTATAGTTATAGTATAACAATGGGAATAAAATAAAACCTATATATCAGTGGTTCTCAACCTTTTATGCTTCACGTACCCCCATGAAATGTGTATCTAACTGGCGTACCCCTTATATAGATAGATAAAACTATAGTTATAATATAACAATGGGAATAAAATAAAACATATAAATCAGTGGTTCTCAACCTTTTATGCTTCATGTATCCCCTGGAAATGTGTATGTAACTGGCGTATCCCTTATATAGATAGATAAAACTATAGTTATAATATAACAATGGGAATAAAATAAAACATATATATCAGTGGTTCTCAACCTTTTATGCTTCACGTACCCCCTGGAAATGTGTATGTAACTGGCGTACCCCTTGTATAGATAGATAAAACTATAGTTATAGTATAACAATGGGAATAAAATAAAACATATATATCAGTGGTTCTCAACCTTTTATGCTTCACGTACCCCCAGGAAATGTGTATATAACTGGAGTACCCCTGTATAGATAGATAAAACTATAGTTATAATATAACAATGGGAATAAAATATATATATATATCAGTGGTTCTCAACCTTTTATGCTTCGCGTACCCCCTGGAAATGTGTATGTAACTGGCGTACCCCTTGTATAGATAGATAAAACTATAGTTTATAATATAACAATGGGAATAAAATATATATATCAGTGGTTCTCAACCTTTTATGCTTCACGTATCCCCTGGAAATGTGTATGTAACTGGCGTACCCCTTGTATAGATAGATAAAACTATAGTTATAATATAACAATGGGAATAAAATAAAACATATATATCAGTGGTTCTCAACCTTTTATGCTTCACGTACCTCCTGGAAATGTGTATGTAACTGACGTACCCCTTGTATAGATAGATAAAACTATAGCTATAATATTGTTGCGGATCACAAAAATGGATAGCCACTGAGCGTGAGTATTAAAAGCTATATTTCAAACCAAATTCAATACAAGGTAAATTGTTACAAAGGAATATGGATGAAGTATCTTATTAACAAATCAACTATTAACATGCACAAGTCATCAATCTTCCTGCGTAGAGCACACATCAGCTCCGTGTATTTTACTAAATACTACCTTTTACTTGATTTACCAGGTCACCCGACGATCTTCACTCGTAAACCAATTCTCGTCCTGTGCTAATAACTTTTCACACACTAGCCGAACAAAAAGACAGTCCGTGTAGACATTCGAAGTTAGCCATAAAAGTTCCCACTTTTATACTTCCGCGTATACACAACACATCAAGTTACTTCTTGATACTTAACGATAAAAGATCCCACTTTTATCCTTCCGCGTATACACAACACATCAAGTTACTCTTGATACTTACGCGCACTGTCTCAGAACAGCTCACCGTCCATTTTCGAACTCACCGACCGTTACAACACAACGACCGTTACAATACAAAACGACCGTTAACGCTCCACTCTTCTTCTCCAAATTCTCCCAACGTTCTTATTCCGTTGGCTGAAACTTTCTTTTCGGTTGCCAGATTCTTCTGTCGTAACAATATAACAATGGGAATAAAATAAAACATATATATCAGTGGTTCTCAACCTTTTATGCTTCACGTACCCCCTGGAAATGTGTATGTAACTGACGTACCCCTTGTATAGATAGATAAAACAATAGTTATAATATAACAATGGGAATAAAATCAAACATATATATCAGTGGTATACACAACCTTTCATGCTTCACGTACCCCCTGGAAATGTGTATGTAACTGGCGTACCCCTTGTATAGATAGATAAAACTATAGTTATAATATAACAATGGGAATGAAATAAAACATATATATCAGTGGTTCTCAACCTTTTATGCTTCACGCACCCCCATGAAATGTGTATGTAACTGGCGTACCCCTTGTATAGATAGATAAAATTGTTATATAACAATGGGAATAAAATAAAACATCGATATCAGTGGTTCTCGACCTTTTATGCTTCACGTACCCCCTGGAAATGTGTATGTAACTGGCGTACCCCTTGTATAGATAGATAAAACTATAGTTATAATATAACAATGGGAATGAAATAAAACATATATATCAGTGGTTCTCAACCTTTTATGCTTCACGCACCCCCATGAAATGTGTATGTAACTGGCGTACCCCTTGTATAGATAGATAAAATTGTTATATAACAATGGGAATAAAATAAAACATATATATCAGTGGTTCTCAACCTTTTATGCTTCACGCACCCCCATGAAATGTGTATGTAACTGGCGTACCCCTTGTATAGATAGATAAAATTGTTATATAACAATGGGAATAAAATAAAACATCGATATCAGTGGTTCTCGACCTTTTATGCTTCACGTACCCCCTGGAAATGTGTATTTAACTGGCGTACCCCTTGTATATATAGATAAAACTATAGTTATAATATAACAATGGGAATTAAACAAAATATATATATCAGTGGTTCTCAACCTTTTATGCTTCACGTACCCCCTGGAAATGTGTATGTAACTGGCGTACCCCTTGTATAGATAGATAAAACTATAGTTATAATATAACAATGGGAATTAAACAAAATATATATATCAGTGGTTCTCAACCTTTTATGCTTCACGTACCCCCTGGAAATGTGTATGTAACTGGCGTACCCCTTGTATAGATAGATAAAACTATAGTTATAATAGAACAATGGGAAAAAAATAAAACATCTATATCAGTGGTTCTCAACATTTTATGCTTCACGTACCTCCTGGAAATGTGTATGTAACTGGCGTACCCCTTGTATAGATAGATAAAACTATAGTTATAATATAACAATGGGAATAAAATAAAGCATTTCTATCAGTGGTTCTCAACCTTTTATGCTTCACGTACCCCCTGGAAATGTGTATGTAACTGGCGTAGCCCTTGTATAGATAGATAAAACTATAGTTATAAAGAACAATGGGAATAAAATAAAACATGTATATCAATGGTTCTCAACCTTTTATGCTTCACGTATCCCCTGGAAATGTGTATGTAACTGGCGTACCCCTAGTATAGATAGATAAAACTATAGTTATAGTATAACAATGGGAATAAAATAAAACATATATATCAGTGATTCTCAACCTTTATGCTTCATATACCCCCTGGAAATGTGTAAGTAACTGGCGTACCCCTTGTATAGATAGATAAAACTATAGTTATAATATAACAATGGGAATAAAATATATATATATATCAGTGGTTCTCAACCTTTTATGCTTCACGTATCCCCTGGAAATTTGTATGTGACTGGCGTACCCCTTGCATAGATAAATAAAACTATAGTTATAGTATAACAATGGGAATAAAATAAAACATATATATCAGTGGTTCTCAACCTTTTATGCTTCACGTATCCCCTGAAAATGTGTATGTAACTGGCGTACCCCTTGTATAGATAGATAAAACTATAGTTGTAATATAACAATGGGAATAAAATAAAACATATATATAAATGGTTCTCAACCTTTTATGCTTCACGTATCCCCTGGAAATGTGTATGTAATTGGCGTACCCCTTGTATAGATAGATAAAACTATAGTTATAATATAACAATGGGAATAAAATAAAACATATATATCAGTGGTTCTCAACCTTTTATGCTTCACGTACCCCCTGGAAATGTGTATGTAACTGGCGTACCCCTTGTATAGATAGATAAAACTATAGTTCTAGTATAACAATGGGAATAAAATAAAACATCTATATCAGTGGTTCTCAACCTTTTATGCTTCACGTACCCCCTGGAAATGTGTATATAACTGGCGTACCCCTTGTATAGATAGATAAAACTATAGTTATAATATAACAATGGGAATAAAATAAAACTTATATATATATAACATATATCTAGCGTCTTTTGATCTCTCACGGCATACCTCAAAAACTTTTACCGCGTACCCCATGTTGAGAACCCCTCCCTACCTTAGACTAAAGCATCAGTTGCCAGCGTGTTCTATTTTTTTAGCCAGCGCACTTAGTCAAGCGTAAGGGTACGTGTAATAACAAGCAAACACAGGTATCGAGTGTAGAGTAAAAAATGTCTTAAGACCCGTAGGTTACGAATCCATAACCAAATAATATGTGAAATGATATGGTAGCTAGATGGTCAAAGCACATGTCATGTTATCAGGAGGTCACCACTTCGTATCCCACCCAGCGCAAGACAATTTTTGCTCTACAAGCAAGATTGTTCCCAGCCTACAGTGCTAACCAGTGTTTGCGTGCTTTTAAAATTATATGTTGCGCAAACTTTCAACGATATTTTTTTAAAGAATACCGGAAATAAAGGGAGAAATTTTGCATGAATAATTTCTGTAAAAATTTGAAATTCTAAAATTTAAAGGCAATTATACGGATATTTTCTCAGCACAATACAAAGTTATTTTGGCGACTGAATGGTTAACCTGATCCGCTAGTGAGTAAAGGGTATTGAGTTCGGATCCAAGTAGGCTGGCGTCGACTCAATCGGTAGCACCCTAGTCTCGTAATCTGCAGTTTTCAGGTTCGAGTCTCAACTGGCCAACATTGAGATTTATGTATTCTAACCTCCATCCTGCCCTCAGTGAGATAAGGTACACTGATGGATTTGCAGAGGTCGCCGTCCATCGGATGGGATGCTAAGCCGTAGTCCCATGTGCAAGACAACCATGTCCTTGCATGTTAAAGAAAGCACTGTATAGCCTTCACGTAAGGCTACCATCTTTCTGTAACAACAGTCCAGTGAATCCTCTTTACCACCTTCCCTGAGCACTTGTGGTCTGGCCATTAGCCCTGGCTTTTTTGCGCAAAAAAATGTGCCACTCAAAGTTAAACAACCGAACTCAGATCGAGGGAATGACCGAAATTTCTCTTTCAGATGCTTTCCTCTTGAAGTATCGCCTTTCTCACATATCTATCGGAGCGGCTGTGGCTCAGTCGGTAGCGCGCGTGGTTCGTAATCTGTAGTTCCCAGGTTCCAGTCTCAGCTGGGTCAACGTTGAGATTTATCTCCGCAATAATGCCCTGTCCACGGTCAGTAGAGGACGCCGATGGGCTTGAAAAGGTCGCCGTCCATCGGATGGGATGTTAAGCCGTCGATGGGCTTGGAAAGGTCGCCGTCCGTCGGATGAGACGTTAAGCCGTGGCCCTGTGTGCGGGAGAGCCATACCCTGTGCACGTTAAAGAACACGCTGGGTTGTCTTGACAGGAGCCTACTATCTGTCTCCCAACAGCTATTCCAGTGGGTCCCCTCCCCCAACCTACTCTGAGCCTTACAAGGGGTCCTTGTTGACCTGGCCATTTAGCCCATGGTGTGCAAAAATAGTGCCGCTCAGAGGTAAAACAACCCAACCCACATATCTATTCTAAGACGTATTATTATGACATGTTCCTATCAGATATCCTTCGGAAGCAGCTGCTTAAGTACTAACATTTTTTTTATCTTTATGAAATTTTACACTTTCTTTTTAGAGTAATTATAAGCTATTATAATAAAAATATAAATACCCCCTCAAACAGTTGCTTGCCACAGAGGTCTGACAGAAGCCTATCAGTTTATAGGCCATAGTAGAAGGTCTGTGAGGTTGGCAGGACCTCAACAGAAAGACAACACGAACATCCATGCCTCTTATCCGGGGCTCGAACCCAGGTCTCCTAGCCAACCACTCGGCCACGGGACGCCTATGAATAAATAGGAGTAAGAGTTGCCATATTTTCCAATCTAATACTTGAATCCAAGATGTCAATAAGCCCGAGACGTGAGGACTCAAATTTCTGTCGATTTTATTTACACCAAGTCCCCGACTAATATACGAATTCTACCAACACGATTTTTAAAGTAAGGCTTGCTTACGACTAACATGACTGGTCGTTTTTTTTCAACACGATTTCTCCATTACCTCTCTACTATAGTTCAGTTATTCCATTTACCATATAAGAAGACACCTTAGATGTTTCCTTTGTCTCACCTCTATGCAATCCATCCTTATTCATAATTTCAAAACCTACAAAAAGAATTTTTCGCATTCACCTATACAAATGAGTGTTTGTGAACAGCTATAACACGGATGGATTTGTAAACAATAACGAACATTTTAATTACCGATGACAAAATCCGCTTATACAAATTCACTGTGATTGGTTCAATATTATATTTTCTCTTGTGGAGTAGAAATGCTTGTAAAATACAGTAAGTTATGTTCATTAATCGACAGAAATTTTTATAACATTTCTCTTTCTCATATCTATTTATCTATTATTCTATATATCTATTTATCTATTATCATATCTATTTATCTATTATTCTTCATATCTATTTATCTATCTATATAAGGGGTACTTTCTCAATATTCATTACACGACAATCATCTACGTACCATATATTAAAATAATATTTTATTTATGCGTTCTTTGATTCTACCTCCATCATTGTTTCTTTTCTGTAAAAATGAGTTACATGCATGAACTATAGATAATAAATAAAGTACACAAAGTTATCATTAGTTCAAGATATTCAAACATTTCGAAGTGTGGTCATAATAAAGGAATATCAATCAGGTAAGGATTCTGGAATGCATCCCCCCCCCTCCTCCCCATTTACATTATTGTTATGAGCAATTCAGTTCCGACTAGCGCGATTCCGCCTTACACGATTCTTTAAGACTGCATCTACCGTGTTAATCGGAGACTGAGTCCTGTTTTTTATACTTCGTCTAAAAGTAATGCTCTGCTCGTGACTTAGTGCGAGTGCTGAAATCAGAGCGAAGACCACGAAAAAGGAAAAGAACTAATATATGAGACATCTTAGTTTTGCCCTAAGTGGGATTCGAACCCATGTCTCCCAGGTTCAATAACCACTACACATCAGAGACTAACCATTCCTTTCAGCAATATAACATATAAGCATTATCATATATTTTGTTGATTCGCCACTGGCGCCATCTATGTCAGGAATCGGGCAACCGAGCTGCCTCGTATGACGGAAATAATATTTGTCATTCACACTCACAGTATTATATAAATAATTCAGCAATAAAGTGTCACGGGTAAATGTCCTGTAGACAAGAAACCTTGTAACTCATTTATTTCAAGTGTACCTCTTTTACAAGACAGTTTCCTGTGACACTTTATTACTGAATACCGTGTAATATTCTTTATTTGTTGCTTATAACATATATATTGTTGCAAATTGAAAATGGATGAGCCCTGAGCGTGAGTATAAAGAAGTATATTTTACAATACAAATTGCAATACAATGTAAATAATTACAAAAATATGGATGAAATAACTTATAAACAAACTAAATATTATCGTACATAACGTAATATTTTTTTCCTACAGAACAGTTAAGACCAGCTCTGTCTGTTCGACCAAATTATTGCCTCTTCACTTTGATTGCCATGTCTCTTGGATACCTTTACTTCAGACGTAAACAATCCTTTTATGTCACTGGATTTTGCACTAATAAAACTAAACAACCACCCGCGCACTCACCACACAAAAATATATCTTCTTTTTGACTCTCGTGCACTGACTAAGGCTATTTCATGCCTCATTTCCGGATTCTCCACACTTTAAAATTGCAGCTCTGTCATTCTTAATTTTCAAATCGGTTCTATGTTGGGTTGGGTTGTTTTACCTCTGAGCGGCACTTTTTTGCACACCATGGCTAAATGGCCAGGTCACATGGACCCCGAAGGCTCAGAGAAGGATTGGGGGAGGAGACCCACTGGAACAGCTGTTGGGACACAGATGGTAGCCTCCCGTCAAGGCCATCCAGCGTGTTCTTTAACATGCACAGGGTATGGGCTCTCCCGCACACGGGGCCACGGCTTAACGTCCCATCCGACGGACGGCGGCATTTCCAAGCCCATCGGTGTCCCCTACTGACCGTGGGCAGGGCGGGTAATTTTGCGGAGATAAATCTCAACGCTGACCCAGTTGGGACTCGAACCTGGGAACTACAGATTACGAGCCTGGCGCGCTACCGACTGAGCCACCCCCGCCCCTCGGTTCTATGTTCAGATTCGTTTGTTAAATAAATCTCACATAGAAGCATAGGCGAGTGTTCATGTCGCGTTTTTCATAAAGTCACTGCAGCACGTTCATCTGTCGTAACAATATGCTTACGTGTAACAGAATAATAAAAAGTTAAAATACTCAAAAACAATTCCATTCTTTATCTAAAGTTTTTCACCGTCTCAGAACTTCGCGAGGGGGAATGCAAAGCATGTTCCCTGACTGAATGTTTGGTATCATAAGTAGTCCTGCTTACAGAAAAAGAAAATTAGGGAATTAGAAGAGACTGATCCTCAGATTAATTAGCTATCACAGATAGACGACTTTCACATATTCCCATTGTATCACAAAAGCGAAATTAGGTAAAAAAAAAAAAGCGAATTAGGTCAAAAACGCGAATTAGGTCAAAAGCGAAATTAGGTCACAAAAGCGAAATTAGGTGAGCAGACCTGCCAAGCAATGGCCAGGTCTGCTCATTTCCAGGAATGTCTGCATAAAGACATTAATTACATTAATTTATTACACACACACTTTTTCTTACACATCATTCCATAAGTGGCTCATACCAACAGTTCCTAATTCCCTCTAACTGTTTCTAATGAGATTATCACTGCGTGTGTCGGGGAAATTTGGCATTTCGTGCCTGTTGGAATTCCAACCACAGTCCACCCCAATCCACCCTCTTCGCCCAACCCTTCCATAGATTTGAGTTGGGTTGTTGTTTTAACTCTGAGCGGCACTTTTTTGCACACCATGGGCTAAATGACCAGGTCACATGGACCCCGAAGGCTCAGAGAAGGTTAGGGGAGGGGACCCACTGGACCAACACTGGAACAGCTGTTGGGAGACAGATGGTAGCCTCCCGTCAAGGCCATCCAGCGTGTTCTTTAACATGCACAGGGTATGGCTCTCCCACACACGGGGCCACGGCTTAACGTCCCATCCGACGGACGGCGGCCTTTCCAAGCCAATCGGTGTCCCCTACTGACCGTGGGCAGGGTGGGGAATTTTGCGGAGATAAATCTCAACGCTGACCCAGCTGGGACTCGAACCTAGGAACTACAGATTGCGAGCCTGGCGCGCTACCGACTGAGCCACCCCCGCCCCCCATAGATTTGAAGGGATGTTTGAAGGTTGAATCAGAACCACGTGGTGTCTTTGGTTGATAAGTGCATGTGCAATGAGGAGAGTGTGCAGCATATGGAATGGAAGCAGAAATGTCCAGTGTGGAGGCAAATCAATTAGTGTTCATACGCCACGCCAGCAAATAGGATGGAGTTGGGGATTAGCATTGGCGTGGCGTGAAGGAAAAAGTATGCATCTGTAGCGGGCAGGGCGTAGCGAAGGAATATGGTTATATTTTCCAACTCGAAAATGAAATTCTGCCAACTGAGCAAATAATGTCTCTGTCACGTTTTTACCCTAGATTTTCGCTCCGTGTGTGTGTGGGGGGGGCGGGGGGCGGAGGCTGTTTAAGGAAATTTTCACAACTCTCCCGCATTTTGCCATTTGACTTCCAATTTTGCCAACTAACCATAATTTCACAGAAATAATCCCAATATTTACATCTCGTCTGAATTGCAGTAAGTCAGTGTGAATTTCTCCCTTGATTTGGCCAACTCTCCTTAATTTCACAAAACCAATCCCAATCTATACATCTCTCCTAAATTTGCCAAGTCACTTCAAATTTTTTCAAACTCCCCAAGATTTTGCCAAGTTTTCTCGATTTTTCAACTCTCTTTAATTTCACAAATCCAATCCCAATTATCACAACTCGCCCGTATTTTCCAAATGGATTCGAATTTTGCCAATTGCCCTACATTTTGTTAAGTTTTCTCGATTTGTCCAACACTCCTTAATTTCACAAAACCAATCCCAATTTTCACAACTCGCCTATATTTTACCAAGTGGATTCGAATTTTGCCAATTACCCTAGATTTTGCCAACTCGCCGTAATTTTACAGAAAAAAATCGCAATTTTTAAATCATCCCTGAATATGCCAAGTCACTTCGAATTTTATTAACTCTCCTTAATTGCGCAAGAAAGGCACAATTTGCACAACTCCCCTGTATTTTTCCAAGTGGCTTCTAATTTTGTCAACTCCCATAGAGTTTGCCAAGTTTCCTTGATCTCGCCGCAATTTTACAGAAAAAGATTGCAATTTTATATCTCACCTGAAATTTGTCAACTCTCCACGATTTTCCCAACTGCCCATAGGTTTTGCCAACTCGCCATAATTTCACAGAAAAAAATCCCAATTTTTACATTTCACCTGAATTTTGCCAACTCTCCACGATTTTGCCAACTCACCTGTATTTTACTAAATGGCTTCGAATTTTGCCAACTGCTCTAGATTTTCCCTTCTCTCCATTTTCCACACTGCCCTAGATTTGCCAACTTGCCTCGATTTTGACAACTCCGCTTAATTTTCCCCCCCAAAAAAATTACAAATTTTCACAACTCACCTAGATTTAACGAAGTCGCTTCGAATTTTGTCAACTCTGAGTTACTTTGGGGGAGCCTCCCCACATCGCTACGCCCCTGGTAGCGGGGGGGGGGGGGGGGGGGGAAGCTGACCTCAGTCTAATTGTGAGAGGAACCATGCTCTGACTGGAGTCTGACCTTTCCTCTTCTTGCGGCTACATCCGAAAGCAAGGGTCATGTGCTGGGTCTTCTCATCAGTCATCGTACAAAGGGATGATGAGGTTCGAGTTCCAGCTGGGTCAGCGTTGAGATTTATCTCCGCAAAATTCCCCGCCCTGCCCACGGTCAGTAGGGGACACCGATGGGCTTGGAAAGGCCGCCGTCCGTCGGATGGGACGTTAAGCCGTGGTTCCGTGTGCGAGAGAGAGCCATACCCTGTGCACGTTAAAGAACACGCTGTATGGCCTTGACGGGAGGCTACTATCTGTCTCCCAACAGCTGTTCCAGTGGGTCACCTCCCCCAACCTTCTCTGAGCCTTCGGGGTCCATATGACCTGGCCATTTAGCCCATGGTGTGCAAAAAAGTGCCGCTCAGAGGTAAAACAACCCAACAACCCAAAGGGATGATGCATAGACAAAGGGCTCTGCACTCCATGCAGCTAAGTCAAGTGTTGCTTAATGAAAATCAATGTTTTAAGCCAACACTGGTGACAGTAGACCACTGAAGATCAAGAAAGGAGTCTGCCTATTTAAATGAGAACTTGGTCACTCGAGCATGTGGGGCACGTGTGAGCTAGGACCCCCTTTCTTCCCTAGTAACCTAGGAGATTGGGATAATGAACGCTTTCAATTTTGGTCTCTCTCCTCTATTCAGTTACTGTTAATGAAAACTTTTTTTGGGGCTGAATTGGCCAAAGCTACACTGCACGCTTAGTTGCCACTGTGCTATGTCCCTGTTAGCCATAACAGTGCCAAAATAATGGTTAAATATGGCTATGTGAGTTAATTTATGGAAATAGTTTTAATATTTCCTGCCAATCATTTCATCACATCCAGAGCACAATGTAGAGGTGTTTCGTTACCGCCTGCATTGCGGCTATGTGGTTGCCTTCAGAGTTGTTGGGTTGGGTTGTTTTACCTCTGAGCGGCACTTTTTTTGCACACCATGGGCTAAATGGCCAGATCACAAGGACCCAAAAGGCTCAGAGAAGGTTGGGAGAGGGGACCCACTGGAACAGCTATTGGGAGACAGATGGTAGCCTCCCGTCAAGGCCATCCAGCGTGTTCTTTAACATGCACAGGGTATGGCTCTCCAGCACACGGGGTCACGGCTTAACGTCCCGTCCGACGGACGGCGACCTTTCCAAGCCCATCGGTGTCCCCTACTGACCATGGGCAGGGTGGAGAATTTTTCGGAGATAAACCTCAACGCTGACCCAGCTAGGACTCGAACCTGGGAACTACAGATTACGAACCTGGCGCGCTACCGATTGAGCCACCCCTGCCCTCAGAGTAATGCTGATCACAAACTCGTGGAAATCACAACGCTTTTTTTCTTCCCTTTCCGTTAACCGGACGTTAAGCCGTGGCCCCGTGTGTGGGAGAGCCATACCCTGTGCACGTTAAAGAACACGCTGGATGGCCTTGACGGGAGGCTACCATCTGTCTCCCAGCAGCTGTTCCAGTAGGTCCCCTCCCCCAACCTTCTCTGAGCCTTCGAGCTCCTTGTGACCTGGCCATTTAGCCCTTGGTGTGCAAAAAAGTGCCGCTCAGAGGTAAAACAACCAACCAACTTAAGTGTTTCATGAATATGATCCAATGAGAGGCATCGACAAAAACAATTCCAAACGAATTGCGAGAATTTCATTAGTGCTGAAAAATAAAACTGCTTTCCTCAAGACAGAAATAAAAGATTCCTTTGTGATGAACTCTCTCATGAAATGATTTCTTCCTTCGCATGATTTACACAGATTAAGAAAACTTAAACTTCCTTATAGATGCATAAAACCAGTGCAGAATTATTCTTTAAGCTTTTATGTTCCATAACTTATATTGAAGTTCGATTTAAGCATTGTGAATTAATTATGATAATTACAACATAATAAATAAGGTAAAAGACCATTTTGAGAGCAAATATCATTTAAAACGCATCAAAAAACGTGCAAAACGAAATATTGCATATAACTGCATACATAACATATGTAGACATAATAAACACATTTCCAGAGAGGTTCGGCAGATGGTTGTTGTCGCTTCTCTTCAGATCCTTTTCTCTATAAATCTAAAACAAACGAATGTCAGAAAAATGCAGCAATTTTTACGATGAACTTTCCGTACACTACAAGTTTCTGTGGTCATGAAGAATGAACAAACAAGTCAATCTTCAGGTTTATGCCAATAGTATAAACATTAACCTTGAACTCCAAAATAGTCATAAATCTTCATTGTTAGAAAAATAGACTATTCAGCATTTGTTTCAAATATTTTCCATTACTTGTGGGATTAGCAGCCGGTTCATACGTAGCGCCAGGCTCATTCATAATCTGCACTTCTCAGGTTCCAGTTGCCACTGTGTTTGTGTTAAGATTTTCGTCGCTAACTTTTACTCTATCTTTGAGTAAAGAGAAGACGACAATAGATTTGAAAACGCCTCTGTTTGTGTTTTGGGATGATAAGCAGCAATATCCCTCTGTGAAGCAGACACACTCTTCAGAAGTTAAAAAACACACTTGATGGTCGTAATGGGAAGCTTCAATTTGTGGATTTCCTATACAGTTCTGAGCTGTAGGTTGGCAAAATGTGCCGCTAAAAAAACTGCCGCTAGGAGGTGAAGTATCCCAAATCTATAATTTGTTTCAAAATATATTAGGGTAAAGATGAAATTACGTCATATATTACACAAAAATATTTCCTTAACGAATTCTTTTTTTATTACAGAGGGTGTTCTAAAAACGTTCTTGACACGTGTGTGTAAATTTGCACTCGTTCGTTCCGAAGTTAATGAGCTACGCCTTGTTTCCAAGCGTGTCTAAACCTCTCATGACGTGTGTTAAAGACAAAGGCCGTATCATCATTTCTCTCTTTGCTGGCGGTGGGTAAAGTTTGGTCTGCAAAATCTGTGAATTGTTGCTATGGAGCCTATTGAAAACGGGAAAAGATTTTACATTTTCACAAGGATGCACCTTGGGGACAACGCGAAAACATTCATGTTGATTTATCACAAGTGTATGGGGATCATGCCTGTTCATATGGCAGTGTTAGCGGATGGATATGCAAATTCAGAGAAGAACGGCCGAGCTTCGATCAGGAAGACCTTAGGAGGCCGTGAAAGAGAGAACCTTCGCTCTTGTTCCTGAACTCGTTAAGGAAAACCCACACCTTCCCCTTCAGGTAATAAGTTTAGATTGCAGTGTATCGATTGGTAGTGTGGAAACAATTATTCATCAACATTTAAAGTTCCGAAAGATCTGTGCCAAATGGGTACCCCACAATCACACAGAACGGCGAAAAAATGGCAAGAGTCGATTCGTGCAAGGTGATGCTGGCAATGTTTGAAACTAGTGGCCCCAAACGGTTAACAGACATTGTTACAGGTGATGAGACGTGTTTTTATTATTATACAACTCCCAGAAAGATCGGCAACTATGTTTGGATTGTGGAAGATGAAACGCATCCCCAAATACTTCGACAAGACTTTTGCTCAAGGAAGAGGATGTTCATAATTTATTTCAATTCTCAAAGAGTTGTAGCCGTGGGCACCTTACCTGAAAAAAAAATGACAATAAATGGCTAATACTACACCAACATTGTTTTTCCCAAAATGGTTAAGGAGATGAAGGAACAACGTCCAACAACAGACATGTTAAGGGTTCTCTTTCTTCGTGACAATACCAGTGCTCACAAAACCCGGCAAGTTATGGCCTATCTGAAGCAGGTAAAAATCAAATATATACACCATCCTGCATATTCACCCGATCTTGTACCATGCGAACTTTGGTTGTTTCCAAAAATTAAAAGGGAACTTTCTGGGAAGCCTTTTTCAGGGGTGCAATCGGAGCAGACCTGATAATAACAAAAAAAAAAATGCATTCCTACCAAACGCACTTTATAATCCACTGATTTTCGACTGTAGTTCAGAACAAGTTAAACAAAGCTCTTTTTACGTCGATTGGCGGGAAACACAAGGCAGCAGCCAGTCTACCACGAGTTGATGTCCAAGGTTGGAGACACGCACAGATGAAGGTGGTAGACATACTTCCGTGGTGGAAGACACACACCTCCGTGGTTCAAGATGTCCGCTGTGTCTCTTGCCAATCATCGATAGCTGGCCTCTACCTCAAAAAACTTTGGTTCAAGGCAGATTCAAAGTCTAACCTGGCACCTAGTAATTGCCATTAGCTCGAACTACATTATCTCGGCACAATCAAGAGACCATTGCACCAGACACTTTCTCTCTAGACAGCGGGAAAGAAGTTGCTCGCTTGTCCACATTTCAATAGTGAACAAGAAATTGCAGGTGTGAAAGGCCTAAATAGGATAGGAGGCTAATTTCGCCATGCTCTGACATTGAACCTTGTTGGAGGAAATAGTCGTTACTGCTTCTCAGGGGCGTAGGGCGTCTGGGGAAGGGGGAGGGTACAGGCTGTTGACATATAATGTGACCTTCGATTATCATCGATCATTGTTTTAACAGGTCTGTCTTATGAGCGTCGCATTTTGTATAGCTACCATACAATGCTAGAGCTACGCTTCCTAGCGCCCCCTCCCCCTCCCCCCCACTCCTTCAAGTTAGTGCTAAAACCTTCTTAGAAGAAAAAGTAAATTATGATCGCTAAATTTTTCAATTTTAGCATTATTTTTTTTCATAAAATTCAAAATAAGATAGTTACTTGAGCGATGGCGCCCTGGTCCTTTTTTCCTGATTAATATGCCGCAAAATATTTTCTAAAAGCTTTAATCATGGACGGAAAAATTATTCAGAAGATATACAGCAGAAATCGCTGTTTTATAAAAGGAGAATATTTGAATGAATTATATTATGCTCCTTTCCAGTGTTGCTATTCACTCTCTTTGAGCTGTTCACTCTCTTTGAGAGATAATCACTGCGTGTAGCAGCGCTCTCGATATGATTTTTATATTTATCATTATGCCTTATAAGCATGGCTTTTAATTTCCATTTCCTTTGTTGTTCAAAATGATACTGTATTTTAAATTTTTTTCCTGGAATAGGACAATATTTTTACAATATTATCAGCAATAATAGTATCTCATCCATTTCACTTAATTTCAGTTTTTCTTTTCCTCTCAAATATCCGATATTGCGACGTATCCGAGCCATATATAGGCACGTTAATCGAAGTTCTACTGTACTCGGATACCCATACCCAGGCCCGGATCTAGAAAAAAAAATTGAGTGGGGGGTGGGGGCAACAAACGCAATCGGGCCGAAAAAAATGTAAAATTAGAGAGGCCAAAGACAAAGACAAAAGGGCCAAGAGACTAGATTTCCAATGCAGTACATCATTTTCCCCTCCGTTTCACAAATCTCTAAAAGATTTCTTGAAAAATGCATGAAATTATAAATAACCTTCACAATTATTTTCCTTCTTTTACGACTGCCAATTTTTCCACAGTTTGGGAACGCAATTATAGTTTTTGGAAGATTTAAAAAGTGTGAATCATAATATTTTATCATCATTATCAACTGTAACTAAAACAAAGTGTGTTTTCCCACCCCCTCTGGATCTAAAGGGTCAACTCATTGTTGACAATGTAAACTTCGTGATCTTCACATTCCACCATCAAAATTTCGAATTTCTAGCATAAATACATCGTTTGCAATATTGGTTTGAAATTTTGGAAATTTCAAATTTTTCCACCGCTAGAGGACGGACTTTACAGAGATTCGGGAAAAACATTCCGTAATATTTCATCAATAGCTATCCAGCACAAAAAATATTTTAATTTATCTCTATAAATAAAAAAAAGTTCGATGTCTACAGACGAACAGACAGAGCGAAACTTTTCATTGAAATAATAAAAATAAATAAACACCCCCTCAAGCAGCTGCTTGCCACAGAGGTCTGACAGGAGCCTGTCAGTTTATATGCCAAAGCAGAAGGTCTGACAGGAGCCTGTCAGTTTATATGCCAAGGTAGAAGGTCTGACAGGAGAATGTCAGTTTATATGCCAAAGCAGAAGGTCTGACAGGAGCCTGTCAGTTTATATGCCAAAGTAGAAGGTCTGACAGGAGCCTGTCAGTTTATATGCCAAAGTAGAAGGTCTGACAGGAGCCTGTCAGTTTATATGCCAAAGTAGAAGGTCTGACAGGAGCCTGTCAGTTTATATGCCAAAGTAGAAGGGCTGAGAGGATGGGAAGACCTCAGCAGAAAAACGACACATACATCCATGCCTTACCCGGGGCTCGAACCCAGGTCCCGTAGATCAGCAGCCAAACGAAATAAAAAAAAAAGCTTTTATTTGCTGGGGTAAATGACACAAATAATTTCTAACTCTTACACTCGTATCAAAATACTCGGTGTACATCATGGCAAATTTGGCAAATTTGGATGCAACTTAAAGACAGGACAAAGTAGGCAGTTGAGGGCACAATTGTCAAATGGAAGGTGTCAAAAATCTACATTTTGAATAGGGCTAAGCTCATTAAAGCTATTATCATACCAAAATTTACTTATTTGTCGATGGTAAATTTGTCACCAAGCATGATTCTCAAAAATTTATTTACCCAGATCTATAAATTCCTTTGGAATGAAAAAGCAGAGCTTGTAGGGAGAGATATGCAAAACACTATTAATTAGGAGGAATCCCCAATCCATTCTCCCTTTGTCACACTTATACAGTTGGAGGATATCCAAAGAGTTTTTCTGGGCCCACAACCATCATATTTTTATCTCATCAATTAATTAGTTGGTTTCAAAGACAATAAATAAATTGCTAATAAATGACAACAGAGGCACTAAGCAAAATAGTTGAAACTAGCACGAATTTGCTCCAAACTTCGTTAACAAATTGCTAGACAAGGAGAACTTTTAGAACGAAAAATTAATCTAGAAGAAAGTACTTTTAGATTAATAAAAAAAACTGATAACCAGATGCAACGAAATTTTATTCCTTTAGTTACGGAGAGGTATCCTAAAGTCAATTGGACAAAGGCCTGGAGAAACCTCACCTTTCTAGACTTAGGAGAGAGCATAGAGACTTGAACTAGAAAGTTGCTCATAATGCTGTTTATTTCCAACTCAAAAGCATACAAAAGTGTCTTTATTAGGTCAGGGTGCCCTTCAAGGGAGAACATTGATCTCCTAGTTTATCGGTGCTTTCGATGTAGAGAGGGGGCGGGGGTGGCTCAGTCGGTAGCGCGCCAGGCTCGAAATCTGTAATTCCCAGGTTCGAGTCCCAGCTGGGTCAACGTTCAGATTTATCTCCTCAAAATTCCCCGCCCTGCCCACGGTCAGTAGGGGACACCGATGGGCTTGGAAAGGCCGCCGTCCGTCGGATGGGACGTTAAGCCTTGGCCCCGTGTGCGGGAGAGCCATACCCTGTGCACGTTAAAGAACACGCTGCAGGCCTTGACGGGAGGCTACCATCTGTCTCCCAACATCTTTCCAGTGGGTCCCCTCTCCCAACCTTCTCTGAACCTTCGGAGTCCATGTGACCTGGACATTTAGCCCACGGTGTGCAAAAAAGTGCCGCTCAGAGGTAAAACAGCCCAACTCAGATACTCAAGTTCGCTCCGGACTGCTAGTGCCGACACTGAGTGTGTGAGCAGTAATGAATCTCTGAAAACAAATGGGCCGACGAGAGGAGAGGATTTTGGTGGGAAACATAATTGATGGGACCCCCTCAGAAAAGACTTCAGGGTTATGTCGAATTGCTAAAGCTCTACTTTCACCCCCCCCCCCCCCCCCCAGTGATCACGAGTGAGAAAAAGTGAAGAGGAATACTACAAGGAATACTGTGGGAAGCAGAACCGTACCGCTTCCTGCTTACTGAATCCGTGACATTTACGGAAAAATTATTGTTATTTGTCTTTTTTAAAATCGCTCCTACAATAACAACTACTTAACGAGTCTTTATCACTTTGTAGCTCATTCACATTTGTGATTGATAATTTTTTTAATCGATTGTCAGCGTGTTTGGCTACTTATCTAAGGGACCTGGGTTCGAGCCCCGGATAAGGCATGGCTGTCTGTGTCATTTTCTGCTGAGGTCCTGCCATCATCTCAGACCTTCTATTATGGCATATAAACTGACAGGTTCCTGCCAGACCTCTGTGGCAAGCAGCTGCTTGAGGGGGGGTATTTATTTTGTTTATTGACGATCGGAAAGAAAAGAAGAGGGGGGGGGATAATATATCGCTGACACCATGAGATGTTATTGGTTCTTTCCACACAATGATGAATTCATTCATTCCACACTTCATTCGCAATGCTCGAAGATTTGTGGACTTGCTCACCACTGATGGCTCGTAAATATTATAGCTAAACCGCGATTTATTTCGAGCCCAGCGTTCCCTGAAATGTAATACGCTATTAATTAAGCGGTAGATTATGTTTCAACTCGATAATGAATCGATTTCGCTGAAGCGATTGTTTTGAGAATTTAGCAGACGATGCATCGACCAATTTTGATAATCAGGTGCTTTATTCTCATCATAGTCACTAACGACAACATTGCTCCTTCACAATCGCCCTTTTCCTATCATGGGGGGCGGGGGGGGGGGCTCAGTTGGTTGCGCGCCAGGTTCGTAATCTGTAGTTCCCAGGTTCGAGTCCCAGCTGGGTCAACTTTGAGATTTATCTCCGCAAAATTCCCCGCCCACGGTCAGTAAGGGACACCGATGGGCTTGGAAAGGCCGCCGTCCGTCGGATGGGACGTTAAGCCGTGGCCCCGTGTGCGGGAGAACCATACCCTGTGCACGTTAAAGAACACGCTGGATGGTCTTGACGGGAGGCTACCATCTGTCTCCCAACAGCTGTTCCAGTGGGTCCCCTCCCCCAACCTTCTCTGAGCCTTCGGGGTCCATGTGACCTGGCCATTTAGCCCATTGTGTGCAAAATAGTGCCGCTCAGAGGTAAACCAACCAAAACAACCAACCTATCATGAGAGTGGAGGCGATGCCTACGTCATGGGAATGCCTGCCGATTTCGTGAATCTCCGTGTTAGCAAGCGCCCATAGGAATCTTCAGAACTTGTCACATGAGGGCAGCAGAATCACCCTGTATAGCGATCTGGTCGAAGTCATATGGTAAAGATTTGGATTGGGTTGTTTTAACTCTTAGTAGCACTTTTTTTGCACACCATGGGCTAAACGGTCAGGTTACAAGGACCCCGAACTCTCAGAGAAGGTTGGGGGAGGGGACCCACTGGAACAGCTGTTGGGAGACAGATGGTAGCCTCCCGTCAAGGCCAACTAGGGTGTTCTTTAACGTGCACAGGATATGGCTCTCCCGCACACGGGGCCACGGCTTAACGTCCCATCCGACGGACGGCGGTCTTTCCAAGCCCATCGGAGTCCCCTACTGACCGTGGGTAGGGCGGGGATTTTGCGGAGTAAGTCTCAACGCTGCATATGGTAAAGAATCAGACAGATGATTAATGAAATACAATAAATTAGAATCTTTCTAAGAGATACAACGGGAATAATGATTTAAACTCTCCGTAAAGAAAAATATGTTTAAAAATAATCGTGTTGCAATTGAAAATTATTATTACCCATTAAAATCAAAAATTTTCAAGTGTTTACCCAAAATATTGTTTAACGGTAATTTAATGCTTTTCCAAAGCAATTCTTTATCTAATTTAATAATTTTAATTGACTATTGCAACAGAGTTTATTGTTTAGGGAAATGCATGCAATAGATTTAAGCTAGATTATTTCGATATTAATACCCGATTTTTTTAATTAGGCATGAGATGGAAAATTTGCTAAAAAATTAATGATCAAAAGTAATAATTTTTAAATGCAATAGGCGCAAAGTTTATGCTACAGTATAGATTTGACTCTTTTTATGTTGGCTTTCAATTTCTTCTGCCGACCTACAGAGCCCTCCTGTTTCTTTGCTTGTTTTAATGTTATTTTTTATCAGGTCAATTGATGATTTTACAAAAAGTAGTTCATTTTCATTATTTTTCAGCTTAGAAAGATAAAGGGGATCCATTTAGAATGCAGCTCTAAGGCTCCTATTTAGAACTTTGTTCCAGGGCACCAATTTAAAACTTGGCTCCAGACCTCCCAATGGCTTCATTCGCACTGGTTCATACAAATACTTGTACAGTTCGAAACGCTCACAAACTGTTATAAACTTCCACATTCCATTAGTCATATACAAGACTGGTTTAAGAAATGATGGGGGGGGGGGGGAGTTGGGTTGGGTTGTTTTACCTCTGAGCGGCACTTTTTTTGCACACCATGGGCTAAATGGTCAGGTCACAAGGACCCCGATGGCTCGGAGAAGGTTGGGGGAGGGTACCCACTAGAACAGCTGTTGGGAGACAAATGGTAGCCTCCCGTCAAGGCCAACCAGGGTGTTCTTTAACGTGCACAGGGTATGGCTCTCTCCCACACACGGGGACACGGCTTAACGTCCCATCCGACGGACGGTGGCCTTTCCAAGCCCATCGGTATCCCCTACTGACCGTGGGCAGGGCGGGAAATTTTGCGGAGATAAATCTCAACGCTGAGCCAGCTGGGACTCGATACTGGGAACTACAGATTACTAGCCTGGCGCGCTGCCGACTGAGCCACCCCCGGACCATGGGGGGGGGGGGGGAGACAAGGTTGTCTGGGTGCAAAGAAAATGGGCGATATTTTTACTACTATACCTAGCACTATTTTTTTTAAGTAACACATTATATGAATGAGTGAAAAATTTTAAATTGGTAATAACAATATTATGCTCAAAGAAAGCTATAGTATTATATTTCCATGTTATTTCAATGGGAATCTAACTGAAGCTCTATAACAGGGAGGGCCAAACTTTTAGACTCTGCGATCGATCATACTATATAAATCATAATAATGATTTAACACTGCTTGACCAATAATCACGTCTTGATCTCCCAACAATTTAGCATCAAACATATTAGCGTGACATTGCTACATTAATTAAGATGTTTTCCACCTAAAACTGGCAGCTACGCGATCGACTGTTGGCCATCTCTGCTCTATAACGTCTAAAATATGCATTTGATAGAGAAATGTGATGAAGATAAAGATTGTAGACTGGTAATTGTAGACCTGTCAGAGCTAGATTCTTTTCGAGCCGGTCGTGTGTGCAGAAGAGTATTTGTCTCTACCATCTCATTTGATGCTGCTGCCATCTAAGTGGCCGATAAACACAAACTCAGATTTCACATAAAATATTTGATGCATTTAATGAAAAACTGACTGAAGTTAAAATATAATCAAATTTATTTAAATCTCGATTTATCATCAATATTCGTTAAGTATTTAAAGAGTTATGGAACTGGAAAATTTAATAATAAATTATCTCGTTTTATAAAAGCCATTCATAATTATCTGACATCGAAATAATCATTATGCAACTTTTAAAATTTATATTTTATTAAATGATTTGAAACAATACCTATTATTTAGGTTTCAATTAATATCTGAAGTAAATCCTTATGCCCCATTAATGTTGTGAAATATCTTAGATTCCATAATTCCTTAAATACTAGGCGACTGCTGTATGAAATTGAGATTTAAATAGATAAGATTATGATCTTTATTTTCAGTAAATAAATAAATAAGTAATTTTTTTTCATTAAATTAATATTTTAGAAGTTACAGAGCTTCGACGTTGGATTCCCATTCACATAGCACGGAAATTCTCTAATATTTTGTTAGGGCGGTGTATCTCAGTTCCGTATATTGTAAAAATATTCATCGTTTCGAGGTAATGGGAATAGCTTTCGCTTACTATTCCTGCGATTCCGAAATATTATTTATTCAAAAGTGATCTCTGAAATTTTTTTTAATTACTCACATCGACGTTACATGCCAACATATTAGTCTAGCCACTTGTTTCGCAGATCCAATTTGGAAGAGATTTGATAGAAACTGAGTTTTGTTTCATAAGTTTCGCTTCTGCAAAACATCACACAACATTGCATCATTGTTAAGACTTCTAGTTGAAAACGGCAGAAAGTAGACAGAACAATAAATAAATTACATATCAACAAATCAGTATCAGAATCCAATTTTGAAACTAGTGGTAAACAGTGTAATAACCTATATACTGCTACGAAAACAGCAAAAATACTGCAAGCAAAACAGCGGATCGCCAGCGCCACAGCGGAAGAAAATGTAACTAGCGCTGCTGTCACTTCACATCTTGATATTGGCAGGCATTCCCATTACGTAGGCACCAGTGGGGGCATTCCCCACCGTAAAAAAAAATCAATAACGACAGAAGAGGGGGAAAAAATGGTAACAAGCACACTTTCCAATAACGCTTTTGTTAGAGATCATTACTAAAATACAGTATCTATCTTCTACTGACAACAATAGAACGGGGGTTGACTCAGTCGGTAGCGCAACAGGCTCATAATTTGATTATTCTAAATTCGAGTCCCAACTGGGTCTAGGTTGGGAATATTTGTTTGTTAATCCCTAACAAAGGCGAGTTTGGAACTGGTTGTGAAAGACGGTCGGATGGGACGTAAGCCGTGGCTTCGTGTGCAGGAGAGCCAGACCTTGTGCCCTTTAACGAATACACTAGTTGGCCTTGACTGGATATTGCCGTACATCTCCCAACAGCTGTCTAACATATCCCCTTCTCCAACCTACTCTTAACCCTTGGGGTCCCTATGACCTGGCCATTTAACCTATTGTGTGAAAAGAAGTGCCAACTGAAAACAATGATTTTGTTGGCTCCGGATGATCAAACACTTGATATCCTCCTCTCCCCCCCCCCCCCCAGTAAACATTTGTTTACAACAGGCCTAATTTTAAAGAAAGATTTCCCATTGAAAAGAGGCGAGGATTAAGCTCATGCGGTAGCGCCTCAGTTTCGTAATCTGCAGTTCTCAAGTTCGACTTCCAACTGTCCGTCGTTGAAATTTTCTCCGTTTTTTTTTGTATAAATTTTATTATCCTTCTCTGTATACATCTTACAAGCCATCACTAAATTGCTGCTGATGACCCTTAAAGCTATCATATATTATAAGCTTATCTGCAGGATGCAGACTAATTTTATTATCTGCTCCCATTACTTGAGGTGAAACAACCCAACGTGTTGTTAGGTTGTTTCATCATGTTTCACTTCTGAGCGATATTGTTTTGAAGAAAATGTGCTAAATAGCCAGGTCACAGGGACCCCAAAGATCAGCGAATTTTTGGGAAGGTGACTCATTGGACAGTTGCAAGGAGACAGAGTAGTCTCCCGTCAACGCCACCCAAAGTGTTCTTTAACGTGTACAGGTATGGCTCTCCTGCAGAAGAGGTCATGGTTTAACGTCCCATTCGACGTTAAAAGCTATACGATGTTATTAAGACCTATACGATGTTATTAAGAGCTATACGACGTTACAACGTTATTAAGAGCTATAAGACATTGTTCCAAGCCCTAAAAAGTAAATTTTTTTATTATGTATTTTAAAATTCAATTTATTTAAGCAGAAACATGTATTAAACTCAACATTTCACAAAAGGTATCAAAACCGTAATGAAAAACTATAAAAAATGCTATAGTACCAATTGTCATGTAGCATTACTTTTCTCAAATTTTCTGTAACAATCAAATCCCCCCAAAAAAACTTTATCTCAAAGAAATAAACAATCGCACAATCCTTCATACAGTATCGAATTCACAGTTGAGGGGACGATAGGGGGTATTCTCCAACCCATAAGAACACAGCCTATGGGCATATCAATATTAAGATTTTAAAAACACTGATTTCAAAATTGGCAGACAGCGGCTTTTAGTTCCTAGACCATTAAAGGCATCCTTCCATTGGTTCTCTCACTCAGAGCAAATTTTTGAATCCGCCACTGCTTTCAAATAACAGAGTTAAATTTTGTATTATTTTTTCTAAACTAATCACAAAAATTAATGTTTTCTCTCAAAACAATGACTGCCTGGAAATGGATACTGGATCTTGGCCCTGATGTAAAAACTTTAAAGTAGTCTTGCCATGAGAATTTACCATAAGGTGATTGAAAACGCAAATACACTACAGAAAAAAAATTGGAATACCTGGAATGATTAATGCCATTTTATTGAAAAGGAGGCAGCTGTTAGCATACACTGAGATTGAGATTACATTATCAAAAAAAAAATATGGAAAATTACCACTTTACCTACCCTGTAAAGTGGTATAATTAGTATGATGTTGAACCGCCCACACAACAATGCATTCATGAACACGGCATGGAAGGCAATGGTAGAGCTCTATAATGTCCTCCTGAGGGATATGGGGCGGGGGTGGCTCAGTCGGTAGCGCGCCAGGCTCGTAATCTGTAGTTCCCAGGTCGAGTCCCAGCTGGGTCAGCGTTGAGATTTATCTCCGCAAAATTCCCCGCCCTGCCCACGGTCAGTAGGGGACACCGATGGGCTGGGCATGCCGTGTGCAAAAAAGTGCCATTCAGAGTAAAACAACCCAACCTGAGGGATATACTGCCAAATAGCGCAAAGTCGCTGTTCCATTTCAGCGACAGTGGTTGGTGCATCTCTTGGGTGTTGTTGGAGCTGTCAACCCATCATGTCCCAGACGTGTCCAATAGGTAAAAGGTTTGGCGAGTGTGCTGGCCATGGTAGTACCTCAACGTTTTGCTCGTGTAGATACTGCAGACTAATGCGGGCTGTGTGGAGATAGAACTTATCTTGCTGGTAAGAGGTCCGTGCTGCTGAACAAATGGAATAGCCACTGGCTGCAAAATGTTGGTAACATATCGTTGGGCAGTTAGAGATCCCCTTATGATGACCAGTTCTGACCGAGATGTCCGACTAATGGTACCCCACACCAAGACACCAGCTGGAACTGTTTGACAATGTCGCACACACTGGGTAGCGTTCCTTTCCCCTAGGTTAGGGGTTCTCAACGTGGGGTAGGCGGAAAAATATTTTGGGGTACGCCGTGAGAGCTCAAAAGTCGCTAGATCTAATAACAAAGTAAAAATAACCATTGTTATACTATAACTATAGGTTTATCTATCTATACAAGGGGTACGCCTGTTACATACACATTTCCAGGGGGTATGTGAAGCACAAAAGATTGAGAACCACTGCCTAGATGACTGCGAACATGTCTGCCGTCATGCTGACCAAGACAAAAATGAGACATCACTAAACACCACCGTAATCCACTCTTGTTCGTTCCAGTTCTGTCTGAGGGGACACCACTGAAGACGTGCTTGCATGTGGGCAGATGTGAGGGGCAAACGCAGTGCCGGACAATAGACTCGCAATGAAAACTGCAAAAACCTATTGTTTACCGCCCGACTGGTAGGTATTCGACCTGTTGCCAGTCCCTTTGCAGTTGCGTTGTAGTTGCGAATCTGTCACGCAATGCTATACGTCGTAAATGGTGGTGCTGTCGCTCTGTAGTCATACGTCATCTTCCTGATCCTTGTCGGTGTGTACTGGATCCTTCTTGAACCAACTGGCGCCATATGTGTACGATGGTGCAGGGATTGCGCTCAACAAGGTTGGCCACATCTCTGTATGACAAACCAGCTTCTCTAAGGCCGAAGATTCTTCCACACTCAAAGTCTGTAATTGTTGGAACGGCTGTTGATGTCTGCGTAAGAGCATCTTTAGCGGTTTAGAACAATTTTCACGTTTTGTCAACCAGGGAGTTTTGGTTGCCTTTATCTGTGTTTGGTTGCTCCGCACCTGTGACGTAGCTCACACTTGTCCATTTGTTCCGATCGTCCTGCAAATCTAATCATTTCCATTCATTTCCATATACTACCGCCTCCCTAAATTTCATCATATTTGCATAACTTCTTGCAAGTGTTGCATTTTTTTATTTCCTGTAGTGTAATAAATATCTCAACAGGTATCGAAATGGAGTCACTTTTTCAGTTTCTTCTTGCTCGACTGATAACCTTCGAGTCTGCATAGCCGACATTTATTTCCCACCCAAGCACCAAATGGTAGAAAAGAGAGTGCGCTAATTTACAAAGTTCACGGGAAGGCATGAGATGCTATAACCGGAGTTCTAATGAAATTTTTCGTTAACTTATAACTGCAGTTATGTGTCTACTCCCCATGAGATTAAATTATTTTGAAACAAAACAGACACTTAGAAAGTAGACTTAAAAAGAGACAAAGAAGGCAAATTTTCCCTAATCATAACTACTTTCCAGCCAGCGGAGAATCTATTCTCTTAGTTATTATGTCAGTATTTCCATAAAGTCTCGTTTACCTGCTGCATCAAGAGGCAACCGTGGTGAAAATGTTACGTGCATGCGTCACGTTTTGTCTTAGTCGATACCAAAAACAATCAAGTAAACCAAATGTCTACAAACTTTCTCTTTTATCGGACGGTCATATTAGCGATTATTTTGCAGTGGTTATTGTTGATCGCGAAATTTTAAGAATAATACTACGGAACAATTTGTACTGTAGTGTTTTTTAAAATTTTGCATCATGATTTTGTTGCTTTTTGTCAAATGTTGAGTTTTTAATATGCGTTTTTGAAATGAATTTTAAGGTAATTAAGAATTATATATTTAAAAAATTGACTTTTTTTACCACAGGTGTGTGGTGAGTTGTTTTACTTCTGAGCAGCGCTTTTTTGCACATAATGAGCTAAATGACTGGCAATGGATACTCAAGTATGCATGACGTGTTCGAAAGTTGTCTTAGGAAAAAATGAATTTATCCAATGTTTAAATGGGTGCAAGAAATGCTACTGCCTCTCATGTGCAGGATTTGCTGAGTCAAACTTCCGGAAATTATCAAAAGAGCGGAAAGGTAGGTGGTTATGCTGTAATTGTTTAAAACAGAAATCTTCTACAACAAAGGAGCTCGATTCTGCACGAGCCGCCATGGACACACCTCGTGATGCTCCCGATAGCTGTGGGGGAGGATCTCAGCTCAAAGCGACTGACCAAGGTCAATGCAGCAGGGGTCCTGCGCGAGGCAATCTTGTGGTTTCTTGTTACGGGAACTCGCAGGCAGAAATCCCCGTTTCAAATAGATTTTCTGTATTGGAAAGGGAAGAGAGTGATTTTGTGAATCAGCTGGTCATGTCTGAGTATAAAGATCTGTCCGATGAACCTGCTGTATGCAAAATTGATAATTTGCAGGTTTTATATGCTAAATTAAGAGAAGACATGAAAAACAACTCAAACGAAATGTATAATGAAATTAAAGAAGTTACAAAAGCTATTCAATTTAATTCCGATTGTGTAAAAGACTTTATGGAAGAAATAGCTAAGTTAAAAACCGAAATTGTGACTGTCAAAAAAGACAATCTTGAACTACGTAACGAAAATAGAGAGTTGCGAAAAGACTTGTCAGATTTAAAGCAGGACATCGACGATTTGCAACAGTACAGCAGAAACTCTAATATAGAAATCGCAGGTTTGCCAGAAACCTCAGATGAAAACATCGGTTCTGTAGTAATGAATATAGCAAGGATAATACAGGTTAAGGTGGAAATCGGAGACGTTGTGGTCGCACACAGAGTTCCTTCGGTGAAAAAAGGAAAAACAAAACCTATCGTGTTGCAAATGAAAAACAAGTCGATAAGAGATAAATGGATTTCAGAAGCAAAGAAGAAACGGATTAAGGCTAGCAACGTAAACAGAAATTTTCATGATAAACCAATTTATCTGAATGAACATTTGACACAACGAAATAAAAAATTGCTCTATTTGGCAAAGCAATTCAAATTAGAGCATAACTATAAATTTTTATGGGTTAAGGACGGTAAAATTTTTTTAAGAAAGGAAGAAAACTCCAAGGTTAGAAGAGTAAGAAATGAAAGAGACATAACGGATTATACTGAACAAAATGGATGATTTAGTCTGTGAGATTCAGTCCGAACTGGATTCGTGTGCTTTGATAACAGATATTGATGAAGTTAATAAATTCCTTTCTTGTCATTGTTTTTTAAATTATACCCTTTTGCATGTGAATATCAGAAGTTTGCGATTGCATTTCAATGATTTACTTGTATTAATGTACCAATTTCGAAATCTCATTGATATTATAATCTTAAGTGAAATTTGGGTAAAGGATGATGAAGTTGTAAATTATAAAATTGATGGTTATCAGCAATTTTTTAGGAGTAGGCAATATAATAAATCAGGAGGAATTGTAATTTATGCAAATGTTACGAAGTTTAGTTTTTGTGATTGTAATGTAAATATGAAAACTGCAGAGAATATTAATCTATTTGACTGTAACACAGGTATATATTTATGTGCTATATATCGTTCTCATGAATACTCCGTCAAAGAATACATAACTGAATTTAGTAGTATTTTGCAAAATATTAAAAATAATAAGCTAATAATAATTGGGGATATAAATCTTAATCTATTAAGCAACAGCTCGGAGGTGTCAGATTATCTTGATGTAATGTCTTTAAATGGTTTAAAGTCATTTGTGAATATTGCTACGAGATCTACTTTTTCCTCTTATACTTGTATAGATCATGTATTTATACGAGATAAGAATACTGATTATACGTACAATACAGCTGTCTTCCAAAATGATATTACAGATCATTATCCAATACTTGTAAGCGTAAGTGGGAAAGAAATTTTTTCTAACCCTAAACCTTTAGTGAAAAGCTGTATAGATTATAATTTATTCGAGAAATATATTAAAGAATATAAATGGAACAATGAAGATGATAAAACTGATGATGTAAATGCATTATATGATAAATTCATATACATGATAAATGAGGCCAAAACAGTAAGTACTAAAGTTACTAAAAACAATAATGTTTTGGGTCCTACTCAGAGGAGCAAAAACAAATGGATAACAAATGAAATTATAATTTTAGCAAAAGAAAAGCAAAAATTATACAACAAATATAAAAAACGCCCTTTTGATAAATCGCTTGAAAAGCAATATAAATCATTAAGAACTCAACTAACAAATAAAACTAGGTATGCAAAAAAACTTCATTATTTAAAAGAGTTCCATAATTGTAATAGTGATGTGAAAAAGCAATGGGCAACAATAAATAGTATTTTAGGGATCGAAAAAAAACCTGAGATATATCCTTCAAAAAATGTTGATGAAGATCTAGCAAATAAATTTAATGCACATTTCATAGAAGTTAACCAGGGGTATCAATATACTACAAATAATTTTAATACTGAAATTGACAAATATGTAAACCATAATGATAACTCAATGGTTCTGTTTGAAGCAGATCAAACGGAACTAAACAATATAATATCACAATTGAATAATAAGAAATCATGTGGTTATGATGAAATAAATGCCCATATGTTAAAAATTGTTTTTAAATATAAACCTCATATTTTTGTAAAAATTGTAAATTTATCTTTTTCTACTGGAATGTTCATAGATGCTTTAAAAATTGCTAAAGTAAAGCCAATTTACAAAAAAGGTAAAAACACGGATTTTAATAATTATAGACCAATTTCCATACTCCCTATCTTTTCAAAAATTATTGAAAAACTCATGAAAGAGAGATTAATGAAATTTCTATCGAAATATAATTTCTTATCAAATAAACAGTTTGGATTTAGAGATAAATTGGGTACAGAACATGCTATGTTACAACTTACCGGCAACATCTATAACAGTGTAAATGAACACAGGAAAACTTTAGCCTTATTTATAGACATAAGAAAAGCTTTCGACACAATAAATCATGAAATTTTAATGCAAAAATTAAGTATAATAGGAATAAGGGGACTTGCTTTCAATTGGTTTAAATCATATTTGGAAAACAGGAAACAATATGTGGCTACACATAAACTGGAAAGTAATATGCGTGTTTTGAATGGTGGTGTACCGCAAGGTTCTATTCTTGGACCAGTATTGTTTTTAATATATATTAATGATTTTTGCAGTTTAAATTTATTTGGCAAAATCACAGCTTATGCGGATGACACAGCGATAGTGTACTCAACTGAAACTAATAACGAGTTAATGTTCAAGATAAACAATGACTTAAAAAGCATAAGAAACTGGTTTAGTAGTAATAAACTGCAAATAAATGTGGAAAAAACTAATTTTATCTATTTCGGCTTATTGAATACAAGTAAAGAGGTTGTCATAAAATACCATAATTCTGGTTGTAATTTGGTAAATGGTTGTGTATGTAAAACTATCGAACAAGTTGAATGTGTTAAATATCTAGGCATTTATGTTGAACAAAATCTAAAATGGAAGAAACAAGTAGATACAGTGTGTAAAAAATTAAGATTTATTTTGTACAAGTTATATTATCTTAAATCATGTTCTCATAAGAAGTTGTTAATTTTAGTTTATTTCGCTTGGGTTCACTCAATTTTAAGTTATGGAATCACATGTTGGGGGGAGATTATATATCAAACCTACTCCCTCTAGTGAAATTGCAAAATAAAATTGTAAAACTAGTTTCAAATAGCAATATTACCAATGTAAATTATCATTACATAAGCAATAATATATTACCCTTGAGAAAGTTATATTTATATAGAAGTCTTTTGTATCTACATAAAAACAACAATTGGATCGAAAAACGGTTCATCCCATACGATACCAGATGTTCTACAAATATATTTCATGTTGTGAAATCAAAAAAAGAAATCATGCATAAGCATTTCAATTTTATTGCACCAAAATTATATAATTCTTTACCAAATAGTATAAAAGAAGAAAAAAGTGATTGTAATTTTAAGAAAAAAATCAAACTTTTTTTGGTAAATACTGAAGATATTGAAGACGCTTTTAATGTAATTTCTTAGTTTTTTTATCCATTGCCAAAGATTTTCGTTTACAGTAGAATTTTGTTTTTGTAATCTGTAAGAGTTGTTTAGTAACTCCTAGATTACACAGAAATACTTGTAAAATGTATGTTTGTGTATTTTTTATTTTTAATCGTTTTTTTCTTAATTTAATTTTATATTATTTCCTTTTGCTATTTTCCATCCAAATTTGATGATAAATTTTTGTGTGTAATGTTTCTGTAAATGAGAATGGAAAATAAATATTATTATTATTAAAAAAAAAATAAATAAAATAAGGACCCCGAAGGTTCAGAGAATGTTGGGGGAGGGACCCATTGGAACAGCTGTTAGGAGACAGATGGTAGCCTTCCGTCAAGGCCATCCAGAGTATTCTTTAACGTGCACTGGGTATGGCTCTCCCGCACACGAGGCCACGGCTTATCCTCTCATTCAACAGACAACGGCCTTTCCAAGCCCATTGGTATCCCCTACTGACCGTGAATGGGGAGTTTTACACAGATAAATCTAAGCGCTGACACAGCTGGGATTCGAACTTGGGAACTACAGATTACAAGTGTGGCGCGCTACCAAATGAGTCACCCCCGCCCCTATGTGGTGGGTATATAGACTATTCCAGAAGAATATCGCTAAGAGAAAATGACTGAAAAACACTGATGTATACAAGTGATTCTCAATATTTTTTTCTCACGGCACACTTATTTTTTGCATTGAATACTTGCGGCACACTGATAATTTAAGTTCGGATCACTACTGGATATTCCCGCATGTGCAGTTTGTCTTCACTATTAGCCATTTCTATGGTGTCGTGTGTAAGTGAGGTTAGTGCTTACGCCATTTGTGTTATGCGCATGTTTTGTGTTAATTTTGGTTTTAACATTAAGATTTAAAATGGAGAAGTTAAATGAAGTATCAGTGGCATAAAGTAGAAACAAAATGGTTTATTAATTTCCTTTTATTTGCAATATTATCCGAAATTTCGCGGCACACCCTTTGAAAACCCCTGGTGTAGAGACTGACAGGCCGATCCAGGACCGGATTTCTGTGTTGGGGGGGGGGGGGGTCTGCGATCGCATTTCTTTTTACGAATCTTCCACTCTTATCACTATGAAATATTGGCGCTATTAGAAGTAAGCAATTATCGAAGTTTTCATTCATTGTGTATTTTCTTGCAAAATTTGTTTCCCCATCTTTTAACAAATAGCGACTAGTTCCCATTTCTTTAAAAAAAATCAGTTGTTATTTCCATTTGTAACCATTAGCACTTCTTTTAGTCATTCTTAAATGTTTACGGATTTAAACAAGTTCAAGTGTTAGTACCTAATATTCATTGAAATGTGGGACGGGTGTAGCTCAGCAAGTACCGAGCCAGGCTCGTAATCTGGACCATCTTTGAGATTTATCTCTGTAAAACTCCCTGTCCTCAGTCAGTAGGGGACACCAATGGGCTTGGAAAAGCCACCGTTCTTCGGATGGGACATTAAACCGTGGCCTCCTATGCGGGAAAGTCATACCCTGTGCACGTTAAAAAACACACTGGATGGCCTTAATGAGAGGTTATCTGTCTCCTAATAGCTGTCCAGTGGGTATTCTTCCTCCAACCTTCTCTGAGCCTCGGGGTTCTTGTGATCTGCCCTTTACCCCGTTTCGTGCAAAACAAAAAAGGCCGCTCAGAGGTAAAAGAGCCCAACATATTGAAATATGTTCGTCAAAACTGCTCAAACATTAGACATATCTCTCTAAAATCAGGCAACTCTTAATCACCTAGGAGGTCGGACTTTAAAGGTTTACGAATATAATGTTTGTTTGGGAGAGAACAGTTAAGTATAGATTTGTAAAACTGCTATTACTGGAGTGTTCAAAAAGTAATTGACATGCATCTGTAGAACAAAAACCATTGCACCTACCACAACAAAACTTTTAATGTCCTTCGAAATACACCCCTTCATCATCTACGCAAAGTTGCACATGTCTACACTAATTCTGGAACGCTTGGTGGTACTCCTATTGGGGAATACTCCGGAACGCTGAATGAACTCATTTTGCACCCTTGAAAAAGGCTTCCCAGAAAGTTCCTTTTTAATTTTTGGAAACAACCAAAGATCGCATGGTACAAGATCGGGTGAATATGCAGGATGGTGTATATGTTTGATTTTTACCTGCTTCAGATAGGCCATAACTTGCCGGGTTTTGTGAGCACTGGTATTGTCACGAAGAAAGAGAACTCTTAACATGTCTGTTGTTGGACGTTGTTCCTTCATCTCCTTAACCACTTTGGGAAAAACAATGTTGGTGTAATATTAGCCATTTATTGTCATTTTTTTTTCAGGTATGGTGTCCACGGCTAGCATTTCTTGAGAATTGAAATAAATTATGAACATCCTCTTCCTTGAGCAAAAGTCTTGTCGAAGTATTGGAGGATGCGTTTCATCTTCCACAATCCAAACATAGTTGCCGATCATTCTGGGAGTTGTATAATAATAAAAACACGTCTCATCACCTGTAACAATGTCTGTTAACCGTTTGGGGGGCCACTAGTTTCAAACATTGCCAGCATCACCTTGCACGAATCGACTCTAGACCTTTTTTGTTGTTCTGTCAGTTTGTGGGGTACCCATTTGGCACAGATCTTTCGGAACATTAAATGTTGATGAAGAATTGTTTCCACACTGCCAATCGATACACTGACATCTAAATTTATTACCTGAAGGGGGTTGTGTGAGTTTTCCTTAACGAGTTCAGGAACAAGAGCGAAGGTTCTCTCTTTCGCGGCCTCCTAGGATCTTCCTGCACGAGGGAGGTCTTCGACGCTCTGCCGTTCTCTGAATTTGCATATCCATCAGCTAACACTGCCATGTGAACAGGCATGATCCCCATATACTAGTGATAAATCAGCACGAATGTTTTTGCGTCGTCCCGAAGCTGCATCTTTGTAAAATGTAAATTATCTCCCCGTCTTTAATACGCTCCATATCAACAATGCACAGATTTCGCAGACCGGTCATTACGCGCCGCCAGCGAAGAGAGAAATGATGATTCAGCCTTTGTTTCTAACACATAATGAAAAGTTTCGACTAGCTTTCAAACCAGTCGCTGCTTGTTAACTGGAACGACGAGCAAACGAGGAGCGAGTGCAAATCTATATAGATACGTGTCAAGATCTTAAAAAAAAAAATTTTAATTTTTTAAAAGACAAACTAGTCGATTAATCGATGAGACAACTTGGAAAATTAATTGCTTATCATTGAAAAACGTGTGACACCAGTAAAAATAAATAAATAAAATTATTAGAAATAAACTGAATAATTGCGCTAGAAATTGTGAGCATCAAGATCACGTAAATTACTGGGAAAAGGAAAAGTCATTCTTTCCTGTTTCTTACAAAAATCGCAATATTTTTCACGTTTACAAAAATAAAACGCTTTATTTTATCGTGGCTTTTAAGCAGCTGAACCGAGTTTGAGCATCCTAGCTATTATGGACATAAAATATATGCTTCTGGTCTTCCATATTTAAAAACTGATGGTTGCTAGAGCTATACTAAATGTATAAAATTTACGTTTATTAACACTTAGGTTACTAGTAGGAAAATTGAATTTGGAGATAACTACAGTGAATGACGAAACTGAAGTTCAGTAGAAAATAATAATCTATATTACTAGATCATATACGCTGTTAGACTACTTTAACAGAAGCAAAATATTAAGCTAATGGATTACTGATACATAAGCATAATATCCAAAATTTCCTGTACCTTGGCTTTGCTGTAAACCTCTGCATGGAATAATAATAATAATTTCTAGATATTCAAAATAAGGAAAGACTTTCTTCAGATCAAAGAAAAAAAGTGCAAATTTTACTACAGAAATTTTCACTTTTCAAAGGTCAAGGGGATATTTCTCTTGGATCATAAATATCCCTCCCCCCCCCCCGCCCCTGAGAATGCTAGTAAGGGAGAGCCAAATATTAAATTTAGGTAATTTTCATTCATTTTTCATGATTTTTTTAAACTCCTAAAACGAAGGAGAAAATGTTATACTGCAATGGAAATTCAGTCTCTTCCGCCCCTGGTTCCCAGCTGGGTCCATGTGATACCAGCTCAGATAGATCTGTGGTCTACCTTTAAGCATAGTGAATTGTCAAATGGTCCCATCGGATTCCCGCATCTGTTCCTTACCTAATCTACGGTGGAAAGGATGGTACGGAAACGGACAGAGAAAATAGTACCAAAAATTGGAATGCAGTAGTTGGTGCATGCATCGTATGATTTGCTATCGTTATGGTGGCTTCATACAGGGAAAACATTACAGTTTTGTGTGTTAAAGGTTGTAGAAATATAAATTTCGTGTATTACAACTTCTCATTTGTTTTAAACAACTCAGTTCGTATTAGGTAATAGTCAAATACTTCTCATTCTGACAGACAAAATTTGACAACTTTCAATCCTCCAGATAGTTACGTTGCTTCACCATGAATTTCCTTGTTGATGTAAGTTTATTTATATATCACTCCCTTCTGGGGCGTTTGGTAAAAACACTTCTCAATTTTGCCCAAAATTTGGCTGTCGAAATATGTTTATTTTTTTATGTGTGAAACGCGGTTTTTATGAGCGATCAGACTTGTCTAACAATTAGTTGTAACTCCATGTTACGGATGACTCCAGAATTATCTCTCTAACTCCTAAAATATGCTATTTTGGAAAAAAAAGAGATTAAAAATAATTTAAAGATCTCAATCGAATCTACTTAAATCTCGATTTCTTAACATTTTTGTTAGTATTTAAAGAGATATAAAAATCCGATTATTTAGCAACAGCAAAGTTTCATAACAATTTCATCAGATGTTTATTATAACTAAAACAATAAGTAATTTTTCCAGCATTATTGGGGTGGGGCTCAGTCAGTAGTGTGCCAGGCTCGTATCGTAATCTGCAGTTCCAAGGTTCGAATCTCAGCTGGGTCAGCGTTGAGATTTATCTACACATAACTTCCCGTCCTGCCCTAGGTCAGTAAGGAACACCTACGGGCTTGGAAAAGCCGCCGTCCGTCAGATGGACATTAAGCTGTGATCCTGTGTGTGGGAGAGCCATACCCTGTACACGTTAAAGAACACACTAGATGACCTTGATGGGAGGCTACCATCTGTCTCCCAATGGCTGGTCCAGTGGTTCCCTTCCCCTTCCAAATCTTCTATGAGCCCTCGGAGTCCTTGTGATCTGGCCATTTATCCACTGTGTACAAAAAAGTGCTGCTCAGAAGTAAAACAATTCAGTCATTAATGGAAATATGTGTATATTTTAGAAATTTCTGTAAAAATTTGCTTAATATTTCTTCAGTTTTTTAATAAGATTCTTAGGACTTATTAAAAATTACTAATGTTCAATTAACCCAGCTTCAATAACTCTTTGAATACCAAACGAATATTGTCCACATTCAAAATTTTTGATAGATATGACTGAGATCTGAATTTACCTTCAGTACATTTTTCTGCAAAACGTTTGTTTTAGAAGTTATAGAGTTTCAATTGTTTCCCATTCGCATAATAGGGTTATCACTTAAATAGTTGAACTCCAGTGTTTTTTTTGAATCGTCATTGTTCATATATAATTATATCGTTGTTTATGTAATATTTAGTAGCATAGACAAGGCATGAGGGATTGCAGGTTTAACCTCTACTCCTAGGGAAAATACGTTAAAAAAAATTTGTTGTGATTTTTATATGAACAAAAATATTAACCAATTTTTTTCACCAGCATCTTTTTCAAACTATTAAGTAAACCCATCTATATCACTCTTTGTATCAAATACAGTGAATGTCAGTGTATATGTATGTATATTCTTTATACCGAAATTTAGAGCGAAAGAAAATGAAAAATATGTGCTCTGATGGTTACATAGTACAAAATAATCATAATGAAAGAAATCTACTTTCTATTAGAGTATTTTTTTAAAATAATTGGCAATTTCTTTTAACTTCCTGTTCCAACAAACATTTCTCCGTGACTTCTTGAATCATGGCGCAACTCTTCAAATAGTAGCAGCATCTTTCCGTGTCATTACGAAAAAGGCGAAAACTTTGTGTCAGATTTGTCTTCTTCTCACTCTTATATTTGCTGGACATTATTTTAAAGGACAGTTCTACATTTTAAGACGTTGCCCTATATATTTATAAAAAAATCAGAAATTTGTCCTGTATTTTTTGTTCTGTCCATTAACAGTCCTATATTTTTCATAACAAATAAACATCGCACCGTCTTGCCACTAATTTTTATACTTTCTCTTATTATTTTTTATCAGATTGAGGAATTATTAATTAATATAATATTTATAAATCGGAATTACTTAATTGTTCTAAATTATTAAATAATTCTTGTAGTAGTATGAACCTTTTGACAAATTAAAGTTATTTTATTGACATATTTGTTCTTTCTTTTATCTTTTTCGAATAATTTTTTGAATTTTGAATAAAATTATTGTATGCATATCGTTTTATTTTAGAGCTATCTCTTGACCACTTTTCGAGGATAATTTTGCCTAGATATAGCATAAAATTAATAGTATGATGACGAATATTAATAAAATTAATATTTATTAAATAATTAATATTACTATTAATAAATGATATATGGATCACAAATGGTATTGTTAATTTTTAAAAAAAGGAAAAAAGAATTAGGTTACAACGTTTTCCCAATGTCTGAGCAGGATATTATAGACTAGGGCAGTGATTTTCAACCTTTTTTATCTCACGGCACACTTGAACCTATAGTTAAACTTAATTATGCAGGCACAATTAAATTATGATGATATTATGTATACGTTTATTATAACAATGATATACTCATATAATCAATTTAAAGAGGTTTTAATTTTGATATTACACTTATTGTGCTTTGGCATTCTTTCGTAAAAAATTTAATTAATGATCTTTAAAAAAATTTCGCGGAACACCTAAGATCCTCTCACGGCACACTGGTTGAAAATCATTAGACTAAGGGTTCTCAACATGGGGTATGCGGTAAAATTTTTTAGGTTACGCCATGAGAGCTCAAAAGTCACTAGATGTGTATTATATATATATATGTGTGTTGTATTTTATTCCCATTGTTATACTATAACTATTGTTTTATCTATCTACAGAGTGATTCAAAACTTATCGTTCAAATTTCGTGGGGAGGTAGGGAATACGTCAGGAAACCGATTTCACATAGGAAAGCATGTCCGCAAATGTACGCATGCGTATGTAGAGGGCGCTGTGTGTACCCAACCAGTGTACAGCTCGCCCGACCACTCCCGCTGTCATCAGTGTACGAGCTGACTTACTAGTGATAAGATGAATCGTTTTACGCATCAAGAGCTAGCGGATATGCATCTCGCATATGGGGCAGCTGGCGAAAGCGGCCGCCGAGCTAGGCAAGTTTACGAAGACCGATACCCCAACAGAAGAATACCGCAGCATCAAATGTTTGCACGTGTGCATTGCAATCTGTGCAAACGTGGTTCACTGCGCAGCAACATGCAGGATACGGGGAGAAGACGACTGACGCGGACTGTCAACGTCGCAGAACAAGTCCTACAGTCCATCGAAGATAATCCGAATACTAGCACACGAGCTATTGCTCAGCAGCTTGGGGTCTCTCAGTCAGCAGTGTGGCGGATACTGCACGAGGAACGTGTGCATCCTTACCATCTGCAAAGGGTGCAGTTACTGCATCCTGACGATTATCCGAAGAGTGTGGAATTTGCACAATGATTCATGCAGAAAGGTGCCGTGGACCCCAGTTTTCTAGCTTCTGTCCTTTTTACAGATGAAGCTTCATTCAGTCGTGAAGGTGTGTTCAATATACACAATTCACATGTGTGGGCTTACAACAACCCGCATGGTACGAGAAGTCATGCTGCGCAACATCGTTTTGCCGTAAATGTGTGGGCTGGAATCATTGGTGACTGTTTGTTGTGACCTTACTTGCCACCGCCCCGATTGGACGGCCGGAAATACCTAATATTTCTCGAGACAGTGTTACTGACTTTTCTGGGCGCTGTTCCTGCGCATATCCGCCGAGATATGTGGTATCAACATGACAGGGCTTCAGCCCATAGCACAATTGTTGTGCGTGATTCCCTGAACCGAACATTCGGAGCTCGATGGATTGGTAGAGGTGGACCTTTCGCTTGGTCACCCAGGTCACCTGATTTATCGCCCATGGATTTCTTTTTGTGGGGGGCCATGAAATACCATGTGTACGAGACCCCTGTCGACAGTGAAATGGACCTTGTTGCACGAATAGTGGCCGCCGCAGGCATTGTCCATGATATGCCAGGCGTTTTTGAAAATGTTCGGCGGTCAATGCAACGACGCTGTGAATCCTGTGTCAGTGTAAATGGTCGCAATTTTGAGCACCTACTGTGAACCTGTACTTTACCTTGTTGGAATAAAAGTCACATTCGTTACCGCTTAACTGTACTGTTTCCTGGTGTTCACTTTACTTGTCCATTTTGTTCATGTAGATAACGTTTGCGGACATACTTTCCTATGTGAAATCGGTTTCCTGACGTATTCCCTACCTCCCCACGAAATTTGAACGATAAGTTTTGAATCACCCTGTATACAAGGGGTACGCCAGTTATATACACATTTCCAGGGGGTACGTGAAGCATAAAAGGTTGAGAACCACTTTTACAGAATATAAGTCTTATGGAAATTTAGTCACATCATTTAATTAGGGAAGCAAAAAAAATCTATATTAATAGAAATAGGTTTGTAGGAAATAAATCCAACTCAAAGGAAAACTGGGATATTATAAATGAATTATAAGAGAATGGAATAAAGAAAAATAATTTAAATCTAGATATTAATTATGAGGGGGAGGTATACTGTGAAGAGGAATCCTCTTTTGTTGGCAAAATCCATTTAATAAGTATTTTAAAGATATTGTAGAAACTTTAATTACTTCTGAAAGTTGTGATGATAATTTTATCTGTGATATACAAAAACACATAAAAAATAGGTTTTTGTTGGACTACATTGAGGAACTGCAAATTAATGAAGTTATAAATAGCCTATAAAATGGAAAATCAAGTGGTTTTGATATCATTACTGCAAATAATATTAAGGAAATTTATCCAAAGATAAAAGATATTTCATGTTTATTATTGAACAAATCTTTTCAACAAGCTATTTTTCCAGCAGTTTTGAAAACAGCAATTATTATACCAATTCTTAAGGGAGGGGAGGCAAAACGGTTATAAAATTATAGATCAATATCTCTGTTGTTTGTATTCTCTAAAATATATGAAAAACTAGCAAAGCAAAAAATAACATCTTTCTTAGATAAAAATAGATTTCTCCAAATCAGTCTGGATTAGGAAAGGTACAGGAAAAGAAAATGCTATTTTGGAATTGACTTTCATATAAGAATCTAAACAAAAGCCAAAATTACTTTCTTTCTAGATATGAAAAAAGCCTTCGATACTGTTTCACATGAAATTTTATTTTGCAGATTACAAGTAGTTGGGTTTAGGGGGATTATGTTGAAATGGTTTCAAAGCTGTTTAATTTACAAGAAACGAAAAGGCAAAAATCAAAAATATAATCTGCGATGAAGTTACATTGCAATTTGGAGTGCCCCAGGAATCTGTATTGGTGCCACTGCTAATTTTAATTATATATTAATGACTTGTGTGATTTATGGTTAAATGGTAAATTAATTTCTTTTGCAAATGACGCAATTTTTTTTCTGGTAGAGAGAACATATTAATTAATCAAATAAACGATGATTTATATAAAATAGACTGGTTCCATAAGAATAGGTTGTTGTAAAACGTCAGGAAGACAAAGTATTATACATTAGAATTAGGGGAAATGAAAGATTATTTTAGAGAAACTAAATTATTATCAAAGATCCTGTAGTGACGATATACGTAGATGTGAAAGTATTGAAGGAGTAGAGAGTTATTGCTATTTAGGAATAATTATTGACAGAAAATTAACTTGGAATTTGCAAATAAAAAATATCTGTAAGAAAAAAACGCAGTAATCCCTAAAATACACTATATCAGGAAATTTGCAGACTTATCATTATCAAGAATTATTTATAACGCTTGGATAAAATCTTATCTAAACTACGGTATTTTGTCATGAAGGGGAGCTTATGATACATACGTTAAACCGCTTGAGGGAGTCCAAAACCATATAATTTGGTGCATGCTAAGAAGAGAAAGTATAATTCAGGATTATTAAATACTAGGGATCGCAAATGAGAAAACTATATATATTTTAATATATTCAAACATGTAAAGAAAACGTGGAATGAACAAAACATCAAAGCCTTTGAAGTTAATACTTGATTATCCAAAAACTTATCATTGAAAGCGCTTTTTGCAACAAAGAATATTGTTAGCAAGATTTATATATATCCTCAAGATTATTTAAACTGATTCCAAATTATATGAAAGATTTAGAAAACGCAAATGAATTTGTTAAAAAAGTATATATTGGAGTTAAACTTAGAAAATTTTAAATTTTTATAAAAGAATATGAAATGGAGACACTAAATGTAAAATTGTCCTTTAAATATTAAAGATCATACAAAAAAGTATGATGCGAACACGTTTATATATATAAAACCCACAAAAGAGTACTGCTCGTGTGGGATGTTCCTATTATTATAATGTGCAGGGTAATGTTACTGTAATGGCACAAAATGCAAGAGAAAAATGCACAAAACCATTTTTTTAATGTAAGAAGTGGAATACATACTTAAAAATTATATAAATATAAAATATGTATTCAAGTTTGTTTCTAGTATATAGCAAAGAACTGTTAACCATTGTTTTATAGCAACCATCACTGTATGTGTATATAAAAAATAAATTTACTATAATATTGACAAACAAACAGTGTAAATGACAAAAATTTCAGAAAGAATAATTTTCAGCAAATGTCCTATATTTTCCTTGAAGGAAAATGGTTACCTTACATATATTATTTATCTCTTTTTTCTTCTCCTTTAAACCGTGTGCAAACACACAATTATTTAAAGATAAAATAATAAATAAATACTCCCTCAAGCAGTTACTTGCCACAGAGGTCTGACAGGAGCCTGTCAGTTTATATGCCATAGTAGAAGGTCTGTGAGGATGGCAGGACCTCAGAAGAAAAAAGCATCGATGTAAAATTAAAAATTTTACATCGATGCCTTAATCCGGGTCTTGAACCCAGGTCCCTTAGATCAGTAGCCAAGCGCATTAACCACTCGGCCAACCTGAAATAATAATAACGAACAAAATATAGCAGTAACATGAATTTAACGAAGGATCAGATACAGCATGTAGAGAGTATCTATAGCTGAGAGAAGTGAGATCGGCACATAACTATTTCAGACTACTAGAAAGGGAATATCTGCCTCGCTGTACAACCATGAAGAAATGTTAAGCGGATTAATAGGGAAATCTGCATTACTTTAACTGAAGTTCAAGCAAGATTTCTATGTAAAACTGTAATGGGTGTAGCATTGAAGATTACGGCGACTTTTCCCATGTTAAAGAAATAAATATTAGCATACAAAGTTTAATAATAACTAGAAGAACGCATATCGCCTCTGGCGCATATGGGAATCTTGTTTTCAAACAGAATGAAGTTTTTCCTTTGCCTACTTCTTCACTCCTTAAAAGTTTTAATTTGAGCTAACGGGTGGTGGAAGAAATGTAAATAGTATTTTACTAAAAATTATACAACATAAAAAGAATGTCTTTTATTTCTTAAATTTAAAAAGTTGCAATTACCACACTCCTTTGATAAAAGTGCGTACCTTATTACTGTCAGTGGAATATCTCTTGAAAAGCTATCACCGAAATTTCAAATTTTTGTTATACGCAAATTATTTGCAAAAGTCGTTAGTACTTTTGCTGTTTTAACATTTAATGATCTGTAACGATATTAATTAAAATTATCTAAGTATTTAAAAAATGTCAATTATAATACTTCATTAGTACCAACCGAAATAATGAGTTTTCAATTATCACTTTATTGTTGCCAACAAAAACTTGGTAACCTTCACATTCCACTACCGAAATTTCAAATTTCTAGCATAAATACATCGTTTACAATATTCACTTAAAATCTTGGAATTTTTTAATTTTTCCACCATTAGGGATCTCAACCATAGCTTTCCGGATATTCGGAAAGTGCAAATCATAATATTTCATCAACATATATCCAACCTAAAAAGATTTTTCTTTTATCTTCATAAACAAACAATTTTTTTTTAAAACAAAAAAGTCGTTTTTTCCGCCCACCCTTGGTCTAAGAGTTCAATTCATTGTTGCCATTGGAAACTTCATGACGTTCACATTCCACCAACATTTAAAAATTGTAGCTTAAATTCGTCGTCTGCAATATCGGTTTGAAATCTTGGAAATTGACAATTTTTCCACCGATAGAGGACGCAATTAGTTTTTGGAAGAGTTAAAAATGTGAATCATAATATTTCATCAATTTCTATTTAATCCAAAAAGAAATTTTCATTTATCTCTAAAAACAAACAATTATCAACTAAAACTAAAAAGGTGTGTTTTCCCACCCCCTATGGGTGTAAAGGGTCAACTCATTGTTGCAATGGAAACTTCGTGACCTTCTCATTCCACCATCAAAATTTCAAGTTTCTATCATGAATACATCGTTTGCAGTATTCGAAGAAAATTTTGTAATTTACATTTTAACGTAATTATAGTTTTAAGGAGATTCGGAAAGTGTATATCGTAATATTTCATCAATACCGATCCAGCACAAAAAAGATTTTTAATTTATCTCTGTAAACAAAAAATTTTTTTTGTCTTTTATTTCTTAAATTTAAAAAGTTGCAATTACCACACTCCTTTGAGAAAAGTGCTACCTTATTACTGTCAGTGGAATATCTCTTGAAAAACTATCACCGAAATTTCAAATTTCGGTTATACGCAAATTATTTGCAAAAGTCGTTAGTAGCAATAGAGAGACGACAAAGCGAAACTATTACGTTTTCAAATAAAACAAGGTAAAAAGCGCAATTTCCATAGCTTTCAACCGTGATGATGTTAAGCAGATCCAAAAAAGCAAAATCTGCATAACTTTAACTGGAATTTAGGCAAAATTTCTGCTGTAAAACTGTAATCGGTATAGTCACTAATGACTATGGCGACTTTTCCAAGTAAAGAAATACATATTACTTGGGTTCGATTGTTTTACCTCTAAGCGGCACTTTTTTTCCCACACAATGGGCTAAATGGCCAGGTCACAAGGACCCCGAAGACTCAGGGAAGGTTGGGGGAGGGGACCCACTGGAACAGCTGTTGGGAGACAGTTGGTAGCCTCCTGTCAAGGCCATCCAATGTGTTCTTTAACGTACACATTGCCGCACACAGCGCCATGGCTTAACATCCCATCCAATGGACAGCAGCTTTCCCAAGCCGATTTGTGTCCCTTATTGACATTGGGCAGGGCGGGGAATTTTGCGGAGATAAATCTCAACACTGGACCCACCAGGAACTCGAATTGCAGATTACATGCCTGAGGCCCTACTGACTGAGACCATGCCTAAATAAATATTAGCAACGATGACGTAGCTGACTGACAGTACTATAAGCAAACAGCGAGTCCCTTGTCTTGTTAATGAGTGAGTGATTAGGTAAGTTATTTACTTAAATACTTTAGTAAGAAAGAAAGTTACTTAGGTTACTTAATTACGTGCATTTCTTACGTATTTCATAATGCTTACCTACTTAGGTAAGTAACTTATGTAAGTAGATTATTTGCTTAAATAACCACTTAGGATAATTGAAGTACTTAGTTGCTTAGTTAACTAATTTAACTTACTTTTATATGTAACTTACTTCTTTGCTTATTAAGTAACTACCTAAGTAAGTTGCTTAGGAAAATAAGTAAGTTAGTTAGATAATAATTAAACAAGTTACCTAAGAAGGTAAATTACTTACTTCAATAAGTGTTTTAGTGAATAATTGAATTATTTGAGGAAATAATTTTTTGCTTGCTTACCTAAGCAAGTAAGTTGCTTAAGTGAATATATTACTTTGGTTACTTTAGAAGGGTATGATGGTATCTTAAACATCTACATAAAATATTAGATTATCTTAAAGGCTTGTTAAATATGAAGCAGAATCGTAGATTGCTAGCAGTAAAGAGGAGATTAGGTCTTGTTGTCACACTTTTCAGCTTCTGTTGTGACTCTGAGAATTACAAGGGAAAGAAATTCATATTTATTTGAAATGAGATATGGTTTAACAAGGAAATTTTCAAATGTTTTATTTTTCTTCATTTAATGCATATACAGCACATGAAATTACAATAGTTAGCACTTTCAACCCCTTAGAAATTAAGTTCATAAAGAATAACAAATACAAAGTAGGATTAGAAGGTGACGAAAGTGACGAAATATAGTCAACAATAACAATTTAGCAATAATACCTATACAAACAGGTTATATACAGCAGGTTATATATATATATGCAACTACATGGAAAAAAAGTGTATGTTTATTATTTTGATTTCTATATCTAAGAAGCCTAAATATTAGCCAATCAAGATTGTAAAAGTCAAATTCATTTGTTTTACAGAATTCGTTAATTTTGCACTTAAAAACCCAACTGTACTTTATTTTCATCATTAAACTTAAAATTTTCACATAACCTATCAGATGAACGTTAGCATTCGTTCATTCTACCAGTGTCTTGACACACTATATATAAGGATTCTCTATGTTTCAGCAAATGGTACTGTAAATAACTTTTGCTTGAAAATGTTTCGTTACAAACATCACACATACGAAATTTCTTTCACATATGTAAAAACATGTATACATAAAGACGATTTCTGCCTAAACAACTAAATGACAACTTCACACCCACGAAGGTTTTTCCTTGTATGTGTTCGAAGATGTATATTTAAAGTACTTTTACAGCCAAATGCCTAATTGCAAATATAAGATGTACATTTAAAGTACTCTTACAGTCAAATGATTTATTGCAAATATCACACATGAGGTTTCTCTTTTGTATGTATTTCAATAATATGGCTATTTAAAGCACTTTTAAAGAAAAATGTCTTATGGCAAACATCACATAAATAGGGTTTCTCTTTTGTATGTGTACGAAAATGCTGATGTAAATTAGCTCTCTTTCTAAATGTCTTATTACAAATGTCACAACTATAAGGTCTTTCATTTGTATGAATGAGGAAATGAGTACGAAGAACAGATTTGCTTACGAAACTTTTTTCACACACTTCACAACTATGTGGCTTTTCCTTTGTATGTGTAAGCAAATGTATTCGTAGGTGAGCATTTTGTCTAAATTCTTTATTACAGATACTGCAGACATGAGGCTTCAGTTTCGCATGCATGAGCAAGTGTGTTTTTAGAGACAATCTATGCATCAATTCTTTATTGCAAATATTACATTTATATGTTTCTTTTTTCGTGTGTGAGTTCATATGTGCACGTAGATGACTTTTTTGAGAGTATGCTTTGTGGCAAATATCGCATACAAAAGGCTTTCTTTCTTTATACGAACTTTCATGAATACGCATATGTGTACGTAAATGATCTCTTCGTGAATATCCCTTCTTACAAATATCACAAAAATAGGGTTTTTCTTTCGTATGTGTGCGCATGTGTGTACGTAAATGACTCGATTGTGAAAATCCTCGTTTGCAAATATCACATACATAAGGCTTTTCTTTTGTATGCGAGAAAACATGTGTCGTTAAATGAATTTTCTGCGAAAATGCTTTGTCACAAACATCACACTGGAATGGTTTTTCCTTTGTGTGTGTAAGCAAGTGGTTATTTAGCGTAGAAGCACAAGAAAATGACTTTTCACAAAACTCACACACATGAGGCTTTTCTTTCGTGTGAACCCCTTTTATGTGGATCCCTAAGTTAGATTTGCTTGAGCTCCTTTTGTCACAAATGCTACATATATGCTTTGTTTCCTTTTGTGAAAGGCGTTTACGTTTTCTTACCTCACTTTTATTTGATGCAGTTTTCTTACAAACTTTGCAATCTTTCTGATTATCCTCTTGATACATGCTGATATTTTACAGATATATTGAGAGTGAAAAGTTATTAAAAGATCCTACTCTTCTATTTTGTATAAGTTACGTACTTGTGTTCACCTTGCAAAGAGAATCTGTTGATTTCTTTTTCGTTAGTAAATGAATATGTTGAATCAGATGACTATATCGAATACAAAATTGTTCCTTTCAGTTCTGTGCATAAAGTAGATTAGAATACAACAATCAATTTCATTGTAGCTTGAACACCTGAAATTAAATGCCGATGTTAATGCACTTTAGAAAATATTATTTGGAAAATATGAATTTATCTTGGTGCAGACTACTTGTCACTAGTGACAAAGCCTTATAGTTTAATATGTCAGAAATACATTATGAAGTAGTTATTATTAGAAAATTATGAAGTAGTTATTATTAGAACCTTATTAGAAAAAAAAACACAGCCATGAACATAAGCAAGGCGAATCTATGGAGAGAGGGAGGAAGGTGTAGGACTTACCTTTAGAATGCTGGGTACCAGAACAGAGATAAAAAAAATATCAAATGTTTTCAAATTATTCGTGTTTTGGAAAAAAAAATTGTTAGAAAGCACTAAAATAGATGAAAATGTTTATGCCAGAAATATATTCCAGTTTTTTTACAGCTCAATCTCCCCACCCCCCCTCCCCCCACCTTCTTTATATTTTCTGGATCAGGCCCTGTAATTAAGATGTTCAGAGTAAAAGCGAGGGGACACATTAACCCTCTCTGGGTTTTGCAAAAATGTTTATTTAATTTGGAAGCTCATATTTTGCTTAACTATGAAAGTAAGCCTAAAATTAAGGTTCACAGTTTGTCCCCTCCCCAAGTTTAAAAAACTTCTGGATCTGTGCCATCCGGGAAGAAATTCGGTTTCTGTTGCCTAGAAGACCAAGCTGGTAGAAATCCATAACGTGTGACTGTGTACAGATAAATGTCCTGTCAGTGCAACAACTAGAGGTTGTGTACTACTCAGATGCAACATGTGGGAAAATGGTGTCTTGAGTTCGGATATGGTCGTGTGACTGTAGTGGATGAGGATCTCTTACATCTGTCATAGGTCTAGTGTAGGTAGTCAGCACCTCTCATAGAGTCCAGAACTGGTACCGTCAGATTTTTACTCGATTGGGAAGCTGGAGAAACACCTCCAAGGATGCGATAGGATACTCCAGTACTTTAAGCAGGATTATTTCTTTTCATTCTACACATCTAATTATTTTAGTAATGGGTTGGGATGTTTCACCACTGAGCCGTACTTTTTTCACACAATGGACTAAATGGATATGTCACAAAGACCCCAAGGAAGCAGAGAAGGTTGGGGGAAAGGGGCCCACAGGACAGCTGTTAGGAGACAGGGTGTTCTTTAACGTTTTTATGTATTTTTAATTAACGTGTTTTTATGTTAGACCTTTAACATGTTTTTATGTTAGGCCATCTAGGGTGTTCTTTAACGCGCACAGAGTATGAGCTCTCCAACATAAGGGAGTTAAAATCACATCTGACGGACACCTCTCTTTAATTCGGGGTGGGGAAAGCACGTGCTCCATCTCACGACACTACACGTGCTTGGCAAAAGAGAAGCCTAGAAGTAGAAGATGAAGTTCGTCTCAGAGGAGACCAGTAGGGACATGGAGTATGGGTGGTGTTAAAGGGGGTGCTGAGTGCAGCCCAGGGTGAAAGCAAGAAAATGAGTAGAAGAGAGAAAGCAGCTCCTGACAGTGGTCTTTTCAAGCCCATCAGTGTCTCTTACTCTCTAAGAGCCAAGTGAGGAATTTTGTGGAGATAAATCTTAATGCTTGCCAAGCTGGGACTCGAAACTGGGAACTTCAGATAATGATCCTGGTGCACTACCAACTGATCCACCCCCCGCCCCTACTTTAATAATGACAAGATAAATCTGGTTCATATTTGCACAGATTTTGTTCATGGGAATTGGTAGCATTTATTCTGAGAAAATTTTACAGTGTAAAAATAACTGTTTGTGCTCTAAAAATTTTGTTAGGCTCTACCTTAAAGAGTTTATCTTTTCATTATGTAGTCTTTAGAGACTAACTATAAATTTTAAGGACTTCCTATAAATCAGTAAGAGAAAATACTCCACTTTCTTTCCTCGCTGTTGACACTTATGATTTACACAACCTTAGGAAAATTTACATGGTCTCCCATGGCGGTGTATCACTTCCAGATTTTAACCCAGATCCCTTTGTTCTGCAGGCAAGCAATTGTTAAGCCTATAAGATGACATTGATTTAGAAAATACCTGTCGTCCTATGTGCGCCCTAAAAAGTAGAAAATAAACCTAAAATATATCAATGGTGCAATCAGTCACTGAATTCGCATTCACTTCAAAGGAAGTTAGGGAGCCGATTAACCTACGCAATAAGATTCGCTGCACTCTATCATTCTTTGAAGTGAATAGGAATTCAGCAACTGATTGCATCATCGGTATGTTTTAGGTTTATTTTCTACTTTTTTGGACGCATATAGGATAATAAGTATTTTTCAAAATTTTTCATTTATTTATATTTTCGCTCTAAATCTATAGATTTGGAAAGGGGATCTCATTTTATTTTTTTTTCTCAAAAAAAAATGAAGTAAAGAAACCTGCAGTGAGAGTGGGAGGAGAATTCATGGGGATGCGAGGATTCCATGTATTGCTGCTAAAAAAGCGCAAGTCCTAAAGCGGTAATTATGTAGTATAGCTACGCCTAACGACTTTTATTTTACAAAAGTAGTCCGTGAAAGCAGATCCATTTCCTCCATTATAATATCAAAATTAAAATACTAACTACACTAGGGCCACATACATAGATTGGTTTTAGAAAAATAAAACTACCGAAAACAAAAAAGAAAATTATTTGGCATCAGAAAGAGGTGAGTTTTACGAGTATCACTTTAAACAATTTAGCCAGTTTTAAATATGGACCGGCGGTACTTCATTCTTTTAATTTTGTTTGTTATAGAATACTTGCCTTTGTTTTACATTACTGAATGTAAAATAAATATGCAGTACCGTCGACAGGGTGCAGCATAGAGGCAGCCTATCTCACGGCGTCTGTGATGGTCCACCCATTCACTTTTACTTTTCCTTAACCAGTTTTGCTTAATTTACGTTATATTTATTATTTCATTTTGTGGACATTGCAATCCTCCTTCCGAGCGTAGGAGTTGCGCATGTACAACTCCGACCTTTTGAGGGCGATATTTAATTGTTTGCCCCAGGGCGCGATCTAATCTGGCGACGACCCTCTAAATATGAATGTATATAATAATGAATTTTAGGAAGACACTATTTTATTTAAGAAGAATATATTTGCTACATAAAGTGCTAAATTTACAATAATTTATTGCTCAAGTTCCCCAGATACCAGATTGATGCGATTATGAGATGATGATGAGCGATTTTTTTTTAATTCCACACCACTGATTCTCTCTCCGTGTGTGACCTTATATTTTTTTATGTTTTTTTTATAATGCGGGAGACGGATTCATATGAAACTAGAGTTCATGACTATGTGACTAAATATTTAAAAAGTTTTGATATAAATGAATGGTGCATATTCCACCTCGCTTTATTCAAAAAATAACAAGCGATAAAATTTTAAACTGTTACCAATCAGCACGAGCAAGTAGAAAAATAAATTTTTATTATTTTTTTGATAATATTCCAAAGTATTCTATTTAAATTAATGTTCTTCATATATTTTCAATATATGACTGCACATTTTTACACTACGTGTACCATATCTCACATATCAAGTAAATACCAATTATGAATTCTCGTTTCATATTAATCAGCAGATCGAAGCCACCAAAATTTGTCACAGAGAGAGATGAATAAATAAAGTGTGGAATACTTTATATACCACATTTGTTGAATATATTGAAGCGAGATCTTCACATGCAACAATCAAAGCACGACTGTATTATTTACTTGATATGTGAGATATGGTACACGTAGTGTAAAAATGTGCAGTCATATATTGAAAATATATGAAGAACATTAATTTAAATAGAATAAAGTTTGAAGAGATGACAGTTAGTAGTTGATTGGATTGGACTTGTGTAAACAAGTGAATGTATCAGCCAGGATTGCTGTTATTGGAATTTTCAGTTGTAAATAATTGAAATGACTTTGGTCATTTACGAGAAATGTTGTCCTTAGTGGGAGCATTGTTTATTAAATGGGAAGGATCATTGGTAAGAATCGGTGTTATGATTTGTATATGGAACTGCTGTGATTTGGTTTGAAGTCTTGTTCCTTTTATCATTTTATCTTGATGTATAACAGTAATTAACTATCAGTTATGGTAACTAGGCATAAACTGGAAGGAGAGCTGTATATCAATCCCCAGTGATGATGCAAAGAACTGGCCATGCGTAGCATCTAACGTCCGACTCCACTATCTCGTGGTGTAAGCCGTTAGTGCCTTCAAAAGAGATATTCCCTTTTGGAAGAGAACTGAGGAGAGCTGCCAGATCAGTGTGACCTACTGATCTGGTCATCTATGGACATTTCTTTTTTTCCTTTTTCTCTGTCCTACTGAGAAGTGGTCAACTTCATGAGGTCCTGGTGCTGACAATTTATACCCACTAGACTGGACTGGTTAATGGATTTGAGCTTGATTATGGATCCTGGACTTGCTGCACTGGTGGACCTCTGTTTAGGGAGAATCTACAGCTGTGTTTTCTGTTTACTTGTGGGTTACCAGACCTAAGTGAACAGAGGTACGGGATACCTTATATCAGCTGGTGGATAATCCTGCTCATACGCCATCACAGGTACCTGAACCTCACTTAGCTAGTTGCGCATTGCGAATCTTAAACTGGTTATATTGTGTCTTAGGCAAGACATATAGCCTTTGAAAAGACCCAGTTGAAAACGTGGTGCTTGAAGTTCCTTCCAGCATGGTGGCTTCAATCTTTAGAACTGGGGGAACAGGTCTTTTCCCCATGTCTGCGATCAGGAAGCTGTTTGATATTGTTGGCCCTACCTCTCTCAAGAAGCCTACTTTCTTTAAAAATTTTGCTAATTATTTTCTCTCTGCAGGTATGTGGAACGTGAGAATGTCACATAAAGCTTCTTATGAAAAACTTCAGATACTAGATTCCTTAATTATCGTTATATATCCTTCGAATTAAACTCCACTAACACACTGTACAATTATCTTAATATAAAACAGCTCGCTTAATACTAAATATTATTAAAATTTGGATAGAGGAATTTATTTGATAGACCCTGAAGACCCTGATATTTCATCAGGGCCACCAAGAATAATAAAGATTGTTTTTCATTTTGATATGTAGGACAGAAAAGTATCGTAGAAGCTACTCCTTCCTTGTAGAGTTCTCATGCAAAGACGTACCCAGTATCCAGTAAGATCGAAGTCACTGCCTCAGTAAGAGCTAACACAAAGTTTGCCTTGTTGGAACAGTCCTAATTCCCTACCGCTATGCCAGTCAAGGCTAGTAGTAATATTTTCGTGAAGATCAGATGATGATATAGGATCAGGAGCAGTGGCTGATTATAGTCCTAGAACCAGGAGGATCCCAATTACAACTTACGTTTTTGGTGGAAATTTTTTTTACACTTTTATGTATTTTTTTTTTTATTTTAGATTTGGCCACTCTAGGCCAATTCTAGCAAGGTTCTATTTGACATTGCATGCCCATCACATTATAGGTCTTCCCCTTTTTCTGATACCCTTAGGCACACTGTTCATAATCCTCTTTGCCAATCTGCAGCTATGCATGTGGCAACATGGTCAAACCAACGCAGTCTTTCTCTGCACAATATATTGCTCAAAGAAGGTTGATGACTCCTTCATCAACCTTCATCAAACTCATCATTACTTGCAAAGTCAAACCACCTAATGCCCAAGATACTGCGTAAGCATCTAGAATCAAAGGCATCAAGTTTCTTGTTATCCTGCTTACAAAGGGTCCATGTTTCACTACCATAATTAACCTCAGAAAGAACACACTATTATACAGCCTGATTATACAGTCTTTAGGTGTTATATATATACAGTCATTAGGTGTTATATATACAGTCATTAGGTATTATATATACAGTCTTTAGGTGCTATATATACAGTCTTTAGGTGTATACGCCTATTTTTCCATACTTTCCATAAAGTCCCAGCGGCACCACATGCCGCACATCACAAGTGTCAATTACATAGCTCCCAAGATAATTAAACTGAGACACTTGCTCAATAGTACAGCCATTCAAAGCAACTAAAGCACAATCTGCCTGACATATTTTCATCACTTTAATTTTTCCTCTGTTTATCAACAAACCTACTCTATTACCAGTCTCATCAACTAAGATGAGCCCTAATGAACGAATTCATCTCATCAACATCAGTAGCCAACAGGACCAAATCATCTGCATCATCTAAATCAGAAATTTTGAAATCTATAGACCATTTAAGGCCAAAATCTTTCCCTTGCAAAGAATTTCGCATTACATAATCAATAATTAAACTAAAGGGAAAAGGAGACGAAATGCACCCTTCTAACTCCACTATCAATTCAAAACCAATCGCTGCAAGACGTACCAACTCTCACACTCGACTCAGTGTTATTATAAAGAGCTCTCATTACACTAACTAACTTATCAGGTATTTCATATGATCTAACAATCAACCACAAATTATGTCGATCAACAGAGTCAAAAGCTTTTTGAAATCTATAAAGTTAGCAATCACAGGTTTCTAAAACTCTAAGCAATTCTCAGGAATCTGCCTAAGTGAAAATATTTGATCAATAAATCACCTACCACTGCTGAATCCACACTGTTCATCATGCAGTTGTCCATCAACCAAATTCTTAATTCTATTAAGTATAATCATGCAAAAAACTTTACCTGGAACAGAAAGTAAACTAATTCCCCTAATATTTTCACAAGAAATGAGATCACTATTTTTAAAAATTGGGACAATGCTTCAGTAAAATCCTTAGGAACACCTTTATCATAAAAAAATTCAAAATTTCAGTCAGCCATGTGACAACACAAATAGTCCCAGCTCTAAGCATTTCAGTGGTGATTTCGTTCACCTCTGGGGATTTATGCAGTTTTAATTTATAGATAGCCAATGAGATTTTGGAATGTGATACAGGGTCATCATAAAAGCGAGTAATGCATCTATCCTCATTATATGTAATGGAAGTAGGAATCATCACATTTAGAACATCTCTGAAATGCTCAGCCCACCTAGCCATCACAGAATCCTCACCTTCAACCACCTTGCCATATTTATTCCTCAATCCCTGTGTACCTGTCTGTTTCTTCCCACATAAAACATTAACAATCTGGTACAACCCCCTGCTGCTGTGCTGTCTAACTGATTCCTCTGCTTTCTCTGCCAAGCTATCAAGCCAAAGATTCTTGTCAGCTGTTAATTGATCTTTTACAAGTTTATTAAGCTCGTTGTAATGCCTTCTGTTGGGACTAGTAGGGTGTTGATTCATATTAATCTTGCACTTCCTGGTGGGGGGGAGGTGATCAGTCAGTAGCGCACCAGTCTCGTAATCTGTAGTTCCCAGATTCGAGTCCCAGCTGGGTCACTGTTGAGATTTATCTCCGCAAAATTCCCCGCCCTGCCCACGGTCAGTAGGGGACACCGATGGGCTTGGAAAGGCCGCCGTCCGTCGGATGGGACGCTAAGCTGTGGCACCGTGTGTGGGAGAGCCATACCCTGTGCACGTTAAAGAACACGCTCGATGGTCTTGATGGGAGGCTACCATCTGTCTCCCAACAGCTGTTCCAGTGAGTCCCCTCCTCCAACCTTCTGAGCATTCGGGGTCCATGTGACCTGGCCATTTAGCCCATGATGTGCAAAAAAAAGTGCCCCTCAGAGGTAAAACAACTCAACCTGCACTTCCTTCTTTCAAAATAAGTTCCATAGCCTTATCACTCAAATAATTTTGTTTCCTCTGCTCCCTTTTACCCAAGAGTACTGTTGGTTTCAAGAAAAGCCTGTTTAAACTGATCCCATTCTTTCTCAACTTCAGCAGTAAGCAAACCACGATTGTCATAATGACTTATTTCTACTTTTTAGGGAAAGGTTTGCTGTATCTTAAAAAAAAGCTTTCGACGTCTCATTTCCCGTTTCTTGGTGGGGGGGGGGGGAGAAAGCAAGGCGATATATTCTTATATTTTTATTACCCACAACATCATTACCTTTCATTCGATATACAACTTGTTACTTATGGTAATCGGGTTATGGAGATATAACGGAACAATAATTCTCATGCTTAAAAAAGAAGGGATGGAAATTATTGTTCCCCTATATATCCTGAATGCGAGTGTGGAATGTAACAAGCTATGTGACAAATGAAGGTTTGTGATGCAGGGAGTGTCATAGGCTATAAAAAATTTGACCCCCATGCTTTTTCTCCTCTAAAAAACGGGAAATGTGAAAGTCGTTCTCTCTATCTTGCGAAATCGAGAGACTTCAGTAACTCTTTAGGTGTCAAATGAAAGCTCATATAATGGCCGTCGTAAACTATTTCGAATTTTGCCCTTATTATTTTCCCCCTTGATAAAAGAAGGGAGCGGAGGTGGATTTTCGCAGACTGAGACTTTAACAAGTCATATTTCAACTTAAAGTTTGTGACGTTTCCAATGTCATGGGCTACCTCAAACATGACTCTGAAAGGGAGGAAAAAGGTGGTCGATGTTTATGAATCATAGATCAAATAAAAGTTTTTGAAGGTTGGTATTTTTAGTGACAAAGAAAAAAATACCCCTCTTCCTATATGGGTCCCAAAAAGTAGAAAATAAACCTAAAGCATATCGATGGTGCAATCAGTCACTGAGTTCGTATTCACTTCAAAGGGAGATAGAGCGAGATTTATCTTTGACAGGATTGCCGGCGCCCTATCTTTCTTTAAAGTGAATACGAACTCATCATTGATTGCATCATTGATAAACTTTAGGTTTATTTTCTACTTTTTATGGCTCTTTAGGAGGACAGGTATTTTTTAAATTTTTTTATTTATTTTTAATATTTCTTTGCACTGTATTTTGGTTTATTTTGTATACAAATAGAATGAAAACAATATTTATTTTCTAAAAACTACGCAAAACTATTTTACAATATAAAGAAAGAAATAAAATTATTATATAGCAATGTAATATAGAAAAAATTCATTTTGAAAAGAGACAAAAGTAAAATTTCAACAAAAAAAGGGTTCCATGACAGAACGCCGCCGGTCAAAACGCAGACTACACTAAGCAGTCAGCAAAAACGCAGACTACAATAAGCAGTCAACAAAAACGCAGACTACAATAAGCAGTCAACAAAAACGCAGACTACAATAAGCAGTCAACAAAAACGCAGACTACAATAAGCAGTCAACAAAAACGCCGACTCTACATAACGCCGCTGGTAAAAAGCCTTACAACAAAATTCCGCCTACGCAAAACGCCGTCAACGAAAACGCAGCCTGATAATTTGCGTCGAAAACGCAGCCTGATACTTGCTATCGATCTTCCTGTAGTAAAATACTTTAAAATATAAAAATACTTTTTTGGGTCGGATGGGTATTACGAAATATTATGATTTGCAACCTATAACGATGGAAAAAATTTGAATGAATATTGCAAACGACGTATTTTACTAGAAATTTTTATGATGGAATATAAAGGTCAAAAGGTTTGTATTGGCAACAAAAGGTTTGTATTTGGCTGTTATCCTAAATCAGGTAGAAAAATGCAACGTTTCGTTTCAACAGATAATTCGAAAATTTTTTTTAGTTCGAGGAGTGGATAGCACGCTTGGCTATTGATCGAAGGGACCTGGGTTCGAGCCCCGGGTAAGACATAGATGTATGTGTATTGTTTTTCTGCTGAGGTCCTGCCATCCTCACAGACCTTCTACTATGGAATATTAAACTGATGGGCTGCTATCAGGCCTCTGTAAAAAGCAGCTGCTTGAGGGATTTTTCATTTTTTATTATTTTTTGTTACTAGTGAAACATTTTTATTGGGATTTTCCAAATCCTTTGTTGGTTTGAATTTAAATCGTTAGAGGTCACTAAATATGGAAAAAGCGAAGTTTTTGAGGAATAATGCAAGTGATCTGTTTAGGAGAGAAATTTAAAATATCGGTATCAAAAAATATTACATTGACTGCACAATACGTTCCATTTTATCAGAGAAGTCTGAGAAAAGCAAGGCTTTAATTTCAGAGAATAATAAGCTTTTTATGTTTTATAAGTGCTAATAGAACTATTTTCATTCTCCCCATCGTCCATTAATAGGAATTGAAACTTAAAAGGAATGAAAGAGTAGGCAAACGAAAAACTACATACCTTTGAAAATAAAATTTCCTTATTTGCCATATTTCATATTTACATCCCATATTTCATTATGAATCATTTTTTTAATCAGAGAAAACTATGAAACATGTCCTATTAATTTCAAAAAAATTTTTGTTGTTTCATCTTTTTTCAGATTTCACTTTCATTTGACATCATTTCATTTCCTTGTTGAAATTCAGATAACCCATTTCCGTAAACCTGAATTGTATGACCGAAGGGGGCGGGGTGGCTCAGTCGGTAGCGCGCCAGGCTCGTAATCTGTAGTTCTCAGGTTCGAGTCCCAGCTGGGTCAGCGTTGAGATTTATCTCCGCAAAATTCCCTGCCCACGGTCAGTAGGGGACACCGATGGGCTTGGAAAGACCGCCGTCCATCGGATGGGACGTTAAGCCGTGGCCCTGTGTACGGGAGAGGCATACCCTGTGCACGTTAAAGAACACGCTGGATGGCCTTGACACGCTGGAGGCTACCATCTGTCTCCCAACAGCTGTTCCAGTGGGTCCCCTCCCCCAACCTTCTCTGAGCCTTCGGGGTCCATGTGACCTGGCCATTTAGCCCATGGTGTGCAAAAAAGTGCCGCTCAGAGGTAAAACAACCCAACCCAACTAATAGCCGAAGCCTCCTAAACCTAAGCCATCTGCCTTCTTCTGCTCCAAAGCTGACCCTGCCCAGAGTCAGCTGTTTATTAAGGTTACCTCGCATATCTAAAGTCCAGAGCGAGGCCATTCCCTCGGCCCACAGGCGGTTCTCCTTAGAAATAACAAAGAGAGCCTCTCGTGAATTCTACTTCGAAATAGAACAGGTGGGAAGGCACCTGTTCTATTTCGAAGTAGAATTCTATCATTATGTACATCAAATTGTCTTAATATAATGAACGAGTTACTCTGCTATTTTTCAGCACTTCGAATATTTTGGCTATATTATTTTCTTTTTATTATTAGTTGTAAGTCATGTCGCTCAGTGTAAAATATTATTTCTCTGATTGCAAATAATAATCTCGTATACGAGATGCTGAAAAATCAATTTTTGTTTTTGTCTTAGATTTATTGCTTCCAACTAATGGGGGGTGGGAGGGGCGGTCAGTCGGTAGCGTGCCAGCCTCGTAGTCTGCAGTTCCCGAGTTCGAGTCGCACCTAGGCAAGAGTTTAGATTTACCTCCGCAAAAACCTTGCCCTCAGTGAGTAGGGGGCATAGATGGATTAGGAAAGGCCTCCGTCCGTCTGATGGGGAGTAAAGCCGTGGTTCTGTGTGCTGGAGAGACATACATTGTGCACGCTAAAAAACATGGCCTTGACAGGAGACTACCATCTGTTTCCTAACAGCTGTCCAGTGGGTTCCCTTACTCCAACTTTCTCTGGGTCCTTATGACCTGGCCATTTAACCCATTGTGGGCAAAAAAGTGCCACACAGATGTTAACACCCGCTAATTGAATATTAAGATATTATTTGACATAATCAAGAAAAGCCAAAATATAACTTCCAGTTTATGCTTCCGAATTTAAAACTTTTAAATGAGTTTGTAACCTCTTGACCATCACTTTCTACAGTCAAAATTTAAAATTTCTAGGATAAATAGATCGCTTGTAAATTCCCAAAATCTTTCTGAAAATTGACAAAAATGTTAAATATTATGGTTAAGTATCTATGCAGTGCAAAAACGTTTTTCAATTATCAACCAACCAAAATTTCAAAAAAATCAAAAATTCAGATTTCTAGCATAATAAAATTGTTTTGTAATATTCGTTTGAAGTTTTGATATTTTCAGGTTTTTTTTCACCATTACAGGGCATAGTTTAAACTTTTGAGGAATGCCTAAAGTGTGAATCGCAATATTTCATCAATACCTATCCGAACCAAACAAATTTTTAACATTTATCTCTGAAAGAAAATTGCTGAATGTATACAGACGGACAGACTGACGATAAAATGAAGATTTTAATTTAAATGAATAGCAATATTCAATTTTAATAATAGTAGTGTTCCTACACTTCCTAAGGAGGCAAAATTTATATCTCTATGCTACTTTAAAAAACATTGCAAAAGTCTGCCAATCCACTCCCTAAAAACTTACCTTTCTTAATAAATAAATACCCCTCAAGCAGCTGCTAGCCATAGAGGTCTATGAAGATGGCAGGACTTCAACAGAAAAACAAAATTCGCGTTTTCACCACTTCAATTTCATATTTATTTATTAATGTTACCTTCAATCAGAATAATAAACATATAATTTATTTCGACTTTCGAAATTTTGAGGGCTCTTCAACTTATTGTAGCTTAGGGCCTCAGAAGGTCAAAGTTCGGCCCTGCTAAGAACTTAAATAAATCAAAAAGTAATTCAAATAAAAACCTTCCATACCCTGAAAACACGCTTCGTCGTTATCATACTGTACGCTTTTCATTTACATTGCTTCACGCACCTTACTTACGTTCCGTAATAACGAGTGATAACTCGTGGTGCCACCTAGAGAGGTAAGCGATTTTACCTGCTGAAATACCTAATCGGGGCACAACCTGATAACAACAAAAAAAATGCATTCTTACCAAAAGCAATTGTGTAATCCACTGATTTTCGACTGTAGTTTCTCGTCTTTTAAAAGAGGACTAATTACACAAAGCCCTTTTCACATCGAAGTTTTTTGCGGGAAACACAAGGCAGCAGTCAGTCAGTCTAACACCACTCGAAAGCCAAGGTTGAAGATAGCGGTTACGGTCCGTGTACGTCCGTTGCCCATAAGCGATAGATAGCCTCGGTTCCAAAACTTTCGTCCAAGGTCAAACTAGCACACACCAACTGCCATTGGCTCGAGATAACTACGTCACCTTGGCATATTCAGAAGCTCGTGTTGCATTCAGAAGCTGTTGGTGGCGGGAAAGCAGCTTTGAGCAGCTGCTCGACTCTGCTGCGTGTCAGCATTTCGGTATTAAACAAGATATTCAACGTGAAAGGTCATAATGATGGAGGCCATGGCTCCCTCCAAGAAACTTGACAGTTTTTTTTTTAATTCCAACAGCTTTCTATTTTTACATATTTGAAAAAATTTACTTCTGCAAAATGCAAGAAACTCCTTTAGGACTCCGGAAACCAAATGACAAGCTGTTAGAGTGATCTTGATTACTAAACGATCCGTTAGTGAAAGTAAGAATGTCATTTCCGAATTACGGAATGAAGACAAATTCGAAATCTGCTCTTGGACGAATCTGCTCTCGAAATCTGCCTTGGAGTTTAATTCAATTTTGGTTACATGCTATCTGAGATAAGCAGTCCCATGGCCGAGTGGTTAGTGCGCTTGGCTACTGATCTAAGGGGACCCGGGTTCGAGTCCCGGGTTAAGGCATGGATGTTCGTGTTGTTTTTCTGCTGTAGGTCCTGCCATCCTCTTAGCCCTTCTACTGTGCATATAAACTGACAGGCTCCTGTCAGACCTCTGTGGCAAGCAGCTGCTTGAGGGGGTATTTATTTTTTTATTTATTTATCTGAGATGCTTATGAATGCTCAGTATACTCTGATAGCAATATCTATGCTGAGAGAACTACGAAGTGGGTGGAGAAGTTTCATCGCCTGTCAAACGAATGGTTGGCTTAATCTTAATATGTGCAAGACAAGTGCTGAGTTTCCCCCCTTTGGGGGGAAGAGCGGGGAGGGTTTCTTTTTCTTCACTTTCTCTTTGCCCATATCTGCCACACTTTTTGTCCCTTACATTCTGCCTCCCCTCAGCACAGCAAGGATACCCAACTCCATTACCTTTTCAATTTTCTCACCCCAGGCACTGTCAGACTCTTCATACATCTCATCTCATCGACCACAGGGCAGCCTGCGGCCAAATGCCCTTTCGCAAAATGTAGGGTCGCTTGCGTTGCTATTGCATGAGCCCCTACCTTCCATTTCCATTTCAACCCCTACCTTCCTTTTCCATTTCAGCCCCTACCTTCCTTTCCCATTTCAGCCCCTACCTTCCTTTTCCATTTCAGCCCCTACCTTCCTTTTCCATTCCAGCCCCTACCTTCCATTTCCATTTCAGCCCCTACCTTCCTTTTCCATTTCAGCCCCTACCTTCCATTTCAGCCCCTACCTTCCTTTCCCATTTCAGCCCCTACCTTCCATTTCAGCCCCTACCTTCCTTTCCCATTCCAGCCCCTACCTTCCATTTCCATTTCAGCCCCTACCTTCCTTTTCCATTTCAGCCCCTACCTTCCTTTTCCATTTCAGCCCCTACCTTCCATTTCAGCCCCTACCTTCCTTTCCCATTTCAGCCCCTACCTTCCTTTTCCATTTCAGCCCCTACCTTCCTTTTCCATTTCAGCCCCTACCTTCCATTTCCATTTCAGCCCCTACCTTCCTTTTCCATTTCAGCCCCTACCTTCCTTTTTCATTTCAGCCCCTACCTTCCTTTTCCATTCCAGCCCCTACCTTCCTTTTCCATTTCAGCCCCTACCTTCCTTTTCCATTTCAGCCCCTACCTTCCTTTTCCATTCCAGCCCCTACCTTCAATTTCCATTCCAGCCCCTACCTTCCTTTCCCATTTCAGCCCCTACCTTCCTTTTCCATTTCAGCCCCTACCTTCCTTTTCCATTTCAGCCCCTACCTTCCTTTTCCATTTCAGCCCCTACCTTCCATTTCCATTTCAGCCCCTACCTTCCTTTTCCATTTCAGCCCCTACCTTCCTTTTCCATTTCAGCCCCTACCTTCCTTTTCCATTTCAGCCCCTACCTTCCTTTTCCATTTCAGCCCCTACCTTCCTTTTCCATTCCAGCCCCTGCCTTCCTTTCCCATTTCAGCCCCTACCTTCCTTTTCCATTTCAGCCCCTACCTTCCTTTTCCATTTCAGCCCCTACCTTCCCATTTCCATTTCAGCCCCTACCTTCCTTTTTCATTTCAGCCCCTACCTTCATTTTCCATTTCAGCCCCTACCTTCATTTTCCATTTCAGCCCCTACCTTCCATTCCCATTTCAGCCCCTACCTTCCTTTTCCATTTCAGCCCCTACCTTCCTTTTCCATTCCAGCCCCTACCTTCCTTTTCCATTTCAGCCCCTACCTTCCTTTTCCATTTCAGCCCCTACCTTCCTTTTCCATTTCAGCCCCTACCTTCCGTTTATATTTCAGCCCTACCTTCCTTTTCCATTTCAGCCCCTACCTTCCTTTTTCATTTCAGCCCCTACCTTCCATTTCCATTTCAGCCCCTACCTTCCTTTTCCATTTCAGCCCCTACCTTCCCTTCTCATTTCAGCCCCTACCTTCCTTTTCCATTTCAGCCCCTACCTTCCTTTCCCATTTCAGCCCCTACCTTCCATTTCCATTTCAGCCCCTACCTTCCATTTCCATTTCAGCCCCTACCTTCCTTTTCCATTTCAGCCCCTACCTTCCTTTTCCATTTCAGCCCCTACCTTCTTTTTCCATTTCAGCCCCTACCTTCCATTTCCATTCCAGCCCCTACCTTCAATTTCCATTTCAGCCCCTACCTTCCTTTTCCATTTCAGCCCCTACCTTCCTTTTTCATTTCAGCCCCTACCTTCCTTTTCCATTCCAGCCCCTACCTTCAATTTCCATTCCAGCCCCTACCTTCCTTTCCCATTTCAGCCCCTACCTTCCTTTCCCATTTCAGCCCCTACCTTCCTTTTCCATTTCAGCCCCTACCTTCCATTTCCATTCCAGCCCCTAACTTCCCTTCTCATTTCAGCCCCTACCTTCCTTTCCCATTTCAGCCCCTACCTTCCTTTTTCATTTCAGCCCCTACCTTCCATTTCCGTTTCAGCCCCTACCTTCCTTTTCCGTTTCAGCCCCTACCTTCCTTTTATATTTCAGCCCTACCTTCCTTTTCCATTTCAGCCCCAACCTTCCTTTTTCATTTCAGCCCCTACCTTCCTTTCCCATTTCAGCCCCTACCTTCCTTTCGCATTTCAGCCCCTACCTTCCTTTTCCATTTCAGCCCCTACCTTCCTTTTCCATTCCAGCCCCTACCTTCCCTTCTCATTTCAGCCCCTACCTTCCTTTTCCATTTCAGCTCCTACCTTCCTTTCCCATTTCAGCCCCTACCTTCCATTTCCATTTCAGCCCCTATCTTCCTTTTCCATTTCAGCCCCTACCTTCCTTTTCCATTTCAGCCCCTACCTTCCTTTTCCATTTCAGCCCCTACCTTCCTTTTCCATTTCAGCCCCTACCTTCCATTTCCATTTCAGCCCCTACCTTCCTTTTCCATTTCAGCCCCTACCTTCCTTTTTCATTTCAGCCCCTACCTTCCTTTTTCATTCCAGCCCCTACCTTCAATTTCCATTTCAGCCCCTACCTTCCATTTCCATTTCAGCCCCTACCTTCCATTTCCATTTCAGCCCCTACCTTCCTTTTTCATTTCAGCCCCTACCTTCCTTTTTCATTTCAGCCCCTACCTTCCTTTTCCATTTCAGCCCGTACCTTCCATTTCCATTTCAGCCCCCTACCTTCCTTTTCCATTTCAGCCCCTACCTTCCTTTTCCATTTCAGCCGTACCTTCCATTTCCATTTCAGCCCCCACCTCTTCAATAGGCGTTTGGACCAGGTGATAAGGGGTCCATTCCTTCCCCCTTACAAAATGGTCCAGTATTAGGAAGACGAAAGATGTATGAAACAAGTGCTCAGTCATTTGATTTGACAGGTCTGTCACATTGGCGATACCTGACTGGGGGATAGGTTAAATACAGATTCTGTTAGCTCAAGCTTAATTTGTTGTTATCCAACGTCACCGCTCACTTCCGAGATAACGTTTGGGGGTGTAATGTTTTCTTATTTAAGAGACTCAATCTGTTGAATGTCACTAATGGGACATTTTTATGACACAGCTAGTATGTTCCTTAATCAAAAAGCAAATTTTGGAACTTTTGGGTTGTTCGGGTTGTTTTACCACTGAGCGGCACTTTTTTGCACACAATGTGCTAAATGCCCAGATCACAAGGACCCCGAAGGCTCAGAGAAGGTTGGGGAAGGGTACCCACTGGAACAGCTATTGGGAGACAGATGGTAGCCTCCCGTCAAGGCCATCCAACGTGTTCTTTAACTTTCGCAAGGTGGGTCATACAGGGCCACGACTTAACGTCCCATACGATGGACTGCAGCCTTTCCAAGCCCATCGGTGTCCTCTACTGACCGTGGGCAGGGCGGGGAGTTTTGCGGAGATAAATTTCAACGTTGACCCAGCTGAGACTCGAACCTTGGAACTGCAGATTACGAGTCTGACGCGAATTTGGAACTTCAAGATTGAATAGGCCTAGTAAATAAATAGGTTATTTATATTTTGTATTTAATTCAAGGTTGAATACACAATAAACTCATATCTACCTAAAAGTACCCAGACCTGGGTCAGACTTAATGCACTCCCAGCCGGAACAAGAGTCCAGGGACGAATTGTGCCGCCGAAACGCGAGACAGTATTCCGGTGAGCGAGTCATGCCTGGACCATTTGAGGCAACATATTTTCGGGCATATAAAAACTTCTCGTAAGTTTTTTGTACACCCATTCCTCGATTACACGGTAGATAGGTCCGGAAATCACCGTGTACATAGAACCCTTGCAAATCGAAACAAACAAGTTATGGAAAAAAGAGAGGATAAGTTACGTAAAAATATACTTGTTTTCAATAAAACCAGTGGCGAAAGTAGGAAGGTACGCGCCGGCACGCCGTACCGGCAAGAAATTATTTGCCGGTAGGGGTAAAACATTTTTCAGTAGTGGCTCCGTTAACGATTTCTTTTTCACCTTAATGATTTTTCAATCAAGAATTTAATTTTTTTTTAAAGCGGACCATTCTTTTTAAGAAAAAGTCGTCGGTTTTTAATTGCATTACTACAGTTTAACCCTTTAGATACCAAATTGTTTAACCCTTAGATACCAAGTTGTAATCGGCAATTCACAGGTTCGAATCACACTTGCACCAGCTTTGAGAGCCCCCACCTTTCCTTCAGTGAAAAAGTCACCGACGAGGTTGGAAAGGCTGCCATTCGTCGTATTCGACTCTAAGCCATTGGCCCATTGTATATGAGAGCCATACCCTGTTTATGTTGAAGAACACTCTTGATGTCCTTGAAGGGAGGTTGGATTTCTTAAAACCCTTCCTTTAATCTTTTCGATTTTTCAGATGATAAGGAAACTTTAATTTCCATCGTTAGTCGGCGCTAAAAGTGGAAACTGAATAAATATAAATGAATATTAAAACTATATATAGAAATATAAGTAAAATTTAAATGAATATATTTTGCGAACCATTTGTCTAAGCTAAAAATCTGCAATTTTCCCGATAGCCTGTAATGGTCTGCGAAACACTTCGTGTTTGCATAAGTTTCAATTTTTATTTTCAGTGAGTCTTTTGAGCGACTGTACATGATAAAAAAAAATAAATGAATACCCCCTCAAGCAGCTGCTTACCACAGAGGTCTGATAGGAGCCTTGTTAGTTTATATGCCAAAGTAGAAGGTCTGTGAGGATGGCGGGACCTCAGCAGAAACACAACACACACACACACATCCATGCCTTACCCGGGGCTCGAACCCAGGTCCCTTAGATCACTAGCCAAGCGCGCTAACCACTCGGCCATTTTTAACTCAAGCTGAAAGATTACGCCGTTCCATGGCACCAGAATTTTAACGATTGACAGAGAGGGAAGAGTAGTGGTCGTCTAGAATATGCAAACAGATAATTTGTTTAGAAACCAGATACTTGAGATTCCATTTCTGCTGACAGGGCGTGCCAAGGGGGAGTGATAGAAATTGGAAGTAGTGCTCTTTCTCTTTGAACGATTAGCAAGGATATTGGTTGTAGAAAGCAGAACTAAACAGACAAAGGTGACTCCAACCAAAGCCGTCTTTCGAGGAGTCATTAAGAGTTTACGGACAATGCATGTTCCCATCTGCCGTAGCTGTCTGGTTCGGTCTTAATCACTACCGGAGGCAGAACTGGGAAAATGGGGTGGCAAATCAAAGAAAGGATATGAACTCACTTAGACGTTGAAATCCATTGCAAAGCAGCGTGTACTTGTGGTTTTAAAATTTTCGTTTCCAAAATATATATATTTTTTTATATTCTGCTGAATTGAAAATTCTAAACCTTTCTGGGAATAACGGAAGGCAGTTTAATGGGGGGGGGGGGGGGAATGGGGCACATGCTTCCCCAAATTTAAGTAATGAGTTTGAAGGGGGGAATTTTTAATGTAAAATCATGGACAAACAGATTTTTTAAAATTAATTTTATCAATTAATCACTTTACATTACGCTATTGGAGTAACCACAATAGAAAAATTAATACACGTTCTTTTAATTTTATTGTCCCACAAAAGTTGGCACATCATTTTTTTTTTAAACATAATGTTCGCTTAGCACACCTCCCTTAATTTTAAGGCGGGAACTATTTGCTATGAATTTTAATTATTAAGTTGTCCTTCCTAGCCATTTCCAAAACTGGTGGTCTGTTTCGTCATCTAAACATCTGCGGGTTCTAAATAGACATATATTCAGAGTATGCACACACATATACACAGGAAGAGAATACGCACAGTCCGAAACTCTACGACTGAAATTATTTGGAAGATTTAAAAGAAAAATAATTTTAACGTATATTAATTTAAATTTTTTAATTTGAATCTAATTATAAACTAATATATTTATTTACTCTAGATAAGTTTATTTCAATATAAAATAAAAGGTATTATACCTCTATCGAATTTTTACTTTCTCCCTCGTCGCTCCTCATGAGGTTACCTTTAGGCACTTCAAAAAATATTTTCCAATTGAGTCTTGTCGCCAATATGCTACTGGGTAAAACGATTTTTATTTCAGTGCAATTAATTTGTTTATAGAGTTTGAAGAGAAAACTTCAGATTGCTGTAAATTTTCTCTTTGTAAGTAACATTATTCCAATTTTTTTTGTTTGTTTGTTTGATGTTAAATATTAATAATGAACGTTTTTGAAAAATCTCTTGACTCTTAATATCTACCTGTAGTGTGAGGTTTTCGACATCCAAAAATGTCCCATACTCAAGACAATTGCAATGATGAATTCTCCTCATATTTTATCAGTAGTTTATACTGAGCTACCAGTTTCGACTTTTATAACCACTATCATTTTCACTGAATTTAGCATATTTGTTAGTATTGTCCCGCAGCATGTCAACTTTGTCGTCTGTAAAAAAAGAAGTTTAAAATAATGGATAGATGAAAAAGTAGTTCAAAAATAAGGCCCACATAAGATTCAAAATGATTAACAAAAACTGCGTCGTTGTTTCTAATAAAGATGTTTTTCCTTAGAAATATTGATAAAATTATTATTAACTTTTTAATTACACCAACAATAAATTTGATATAAAAATAATGCTATAGCATGATTTGGGTTTTGCTTTAACGAAACATGCTGAGGAACTGAAAGAAAAAGCCCAACAGTTTTGCATTAAAGAAAAGCGAGGTTACTTTTCTTGGAACCTTTTATAAGAGTGGATTAAGGTTAGGAGAGAACAGAAAGAATTCTGCCAGGTCCAATAGAAGAGTGGCGTTGTCGTTTACAATTAGCGGCTACCTCTTAAGGGGGAAAGGAAGCAAGCATGAGAGATGAGGAGACTTTGAGATGCAATGGTCTTCTGCATATCGGGCTACGATGGTATCCAAACCCCATGCACACACGGCCAACCTAATAGTTGCCATTTTCACTCTGTGGTATTAGCGTTGCTGAATCGCTAAACATTTCTCATTAAGGTGAAGACAAAGTCTATACTGTTCACAAAAATTAGAGGATATTTTATCGCTTCATATTCATTTTGAAATATCCCCTAATTTTTGTGAGCAGTGTATATTGAGGTCAAATCGTATGTAAAGTTAAGCATGCCAACAAATACGTATATCACTGTAAAAGTGAAATTATTATTTTTTCTACTGCAGGAATCGCCAACCTATAGTACTCGAGACAAGAGCGGAAAGCTAGATGATTTTGCTTGGCACACAAGAGCACTCAACAAAATCATCTCGCAACCTTTTTTTTGGACAAAAGTCACTCTTTTCCTACCTCATTTTGAATGCGGAAACTCTGAAATTTCGCATCTATTATCACGCATATGAAATAGGATAACCACAACTGAAAGTTTGTTGCAGTTACTGTATTCGTGTATCGTGAACCGTCGATTATTAAATTAACTGGCTCCTGTCAGAGCTCTGTGACAAGCAGCTGCTTGAAGGGAAAATTTTTTATGTATTTATTAAGGCAGACAGTAAATATCACAGTGGAAGCAGATACAGGAACTACAAACCTATAGAATGGTAAACATCCTGCAACATTTCTTGCTCCTATACCTGTTCTGATTTTTAGCCCGAATCATAAGATTTTTGATTCATATATTTATATTATAGACTCTATACGGCAATTAAGCATAAAAATAAGAATTTATTTTCCTATTTATCCTTTCAATATCGAAATCGTGTAACATACAAATTCATGTGAACTGTATAGCAGCATTCAAAGTAAATGGAATTCACAATAAATTCTTATTTTTATACTTAACAGCTGTATAGCGTCTATAATACCAATATTGTTAGCGCTATAAGACTTTTATATTTATGAACTATATTTTTCCCACTGCCTCGAAATTGGAAAAAATTCTGGAAGCAATTGTGTTCAGACACAACTGCTTTCAGATAAATATAAAATATAAAATTTCAATTAAATATAAAAATTTGAAACCTTCTCTGCAAAAAATGTGTGTTTTAGCTACAGTAAGTATCGATTAAGGGTCTTAGCCTGTTTTAGAATTAAATGATTTTAAATTGCAGATAAATTCTAAGTACGCTCATAAAAACCCGATATTCCCCAAGAAAGGTTTCATTTCTCCCGATTTCTTCGCTTAATCTTCCGTCGTTCTGTTTTATGTGACTGTTTATTGCACATGGTTCACTTGGAAACGTAGTTTCACTCTGCATTAAGACAAAAAAATCCATTTTTTTTTGGTGGCTTAAATTGCTTAAATCTTAAACAAACTAGAAACATTTCTTCAGTACTACTTGTATATTAGTAACAACGAGTAAAGAGAAAATAATAATATTCCTTTCTTTCTTTTCAATTTAATCCATTTACTGAAATTGGAAAACTGATTTTGCATATTTCCCACCGGAATATTCCACGTAAGTTTTTCCTTTCTACTATTTCAAAACAAGCCAGATTGCCTGGATTCCTTTGATCAGTAGTGAAGCCTGCTGGCCATTCGGGAAGAAAACGTAATTTGCTCTGAGTAGTACAATGTGATGTTTAGCAGTGAAATTTTAATATTTATAAACTCAACCATTTAAAAGTAAAACTGGAATCTTAAAAGGACTCTTTTGAGTGCTTATGAATTTAAAATTTTGTATCAAAATGATTCTTATTTTAGTTAAAATAGAGTGAAGGGAGGTTAAGCGAAGAAGTAACCTTTATGCCGAAAATTTGGATGTGAAAATTACCTTTTTTATTTTTTTTTTCAAGTTCTACATAAATTTTTCACCCAGAAGAAATTAAACCTCATGCAGCTATGGGCTCCGTAGCCCATAGCTGCATGAGGATTTTGTATGTATGTATATAACATAAAAATTATTTATTTTTTATTCCTTAAAACAAGCAATCGTTAAATTGCTGCTGATGACCCGCGAGGTTTATACCTTATCTGCCGGATGTAGATTAATTTCTTTTACAATTTATTTTTTAATTGCTTAGCTTTCTTGCACACGGGACGTAACTTAACGTCCCATCCGACGGACGGCAACCTTTCCAAGCCCATCAGTGTTCCCTTTATCAACCTGCACTTCAGAATATTTATTTCAAAAAGTAGATTTCTAACTCTTATGCTGTCGTGAAAGCGTCCTTGGGGTTTTGCCGCTCCAGGCAGCCGGCTGGTGTACCGCTACGCAAAGTCGTTATGATAGAATGCACTCCTAGGCATACCTGCATAAAAGGAATATAGTATAAAGGTATTAAGTTCTTTTTTAAGGTACAAGCAGGGGCGTAGCGAAGGACTATGGTTGGGGAGGAAAAAATCGAAAATTTTCCAACTCGAAAAGTCAAATTTTGCCAACTGAGAAAATAATGTCTCTGTCTGGTTCGTACCTCGATTTCGCTCCGTGGGGATGTTTGAGGCAATTTTAACAACTCTCCTCCACTTTGCTATTTGACTTCCAATTTTGCCAACTAACCATAATTTCACAGAAATAATCCCAATATTTACATCTCGTGTGAATTGCAGCAAGTCAGTGTGAATTTTCCCTTGATTTGGCCAACTCTCCTTAATTTCACAAAACCAATCCCAATCTATACATCTCTCCCAAATTTGCCAAGTCACTTCAAATTTTTTCAAACTCCCCAAGATTTTGCCAAGTTTTCTCGATTTTTCAACTCTCTTTAATTTCACAAATCCAATCCCAATTATCACAACTCGCCCGTATTTTCCAAATGGATTCGAATTTTGCCAATTGCCCTACATTTTGTTAAGTTTCCTCGATTTGTCTAACACTCCTTAATTTCACAAAACCAATTCCAATTTTCACAACTCGCCTATATTTTACTAAGTGCATTCGAATTTTGCCAACTCGCCGTAATTTTACAGAAAAAAATCACAATTTTTACATCTTTCCTGAATATGCCAAGTCACTTCGAATTTTATTAACTCTCCTTAATTGCACAAGAAAGACAATTTGCACAACTCCCCTGTATTTTTCCAAGTGGCTTCGAATTTTGCCAACTCCCATAGATTTTGCCAAGAGTTCTCGGTTTTCCAACTCTCCTTAATTTCACAACACCAATTTGTACTTTACCAAGTGGTTTCCAGTTTTGCCAAGTTGTCTCGATTTTACGACCTTTCCTTGATTTCGCAAAACAATCCTAATTTTTACATTTCTCCTGAATTTGCTAGTTCACTTCGAACTCAAACTGCCCAACACTTTCAAACTCCCCAAAGTTTTGCCAAATTTTCTCGATTTTGTCAACTTTCCTTAATTTCACAAAAACAATCCCATTTTTTACAACTCACCAGTATTTTACCAACTGGATTTGAGTTTTGCCAACTGCCCTAGATTTTCCCAAGTTTCCTCGATTTTGCCAACACGCCACAATTTTACAGAAAAAAATCCCAATTTTTATATCTCACCTGATTTTTGCAGAGTCACTCTGAATTTTGCCAACTCCCCCAAGGTTTTCTAACTCTTCTTGATATTGCGAAGTTGCCTCGATTTTGCCAACACGCCATAATTTTACAGAAAAAAGATTGCAATTTTTACATCTCACCTGAATTTTGCCAACTCTCCACGATTTTGCCAAGTCACTCCGAATTTTGCCAACTCTCCTAGATTTTGTCAACTCGCCATAATTTTACAGAAAAAAATTCCAATTTTTATATCTCACCTGAATTTTGCCAACTCTTCACGATTTGCCAAGTCACTCCGAATTTTGCCAACTGCCCTAGATTTTGCCAACTCCCTAAGTTTTACCAACTCGCCATAATTTTACAGAAAAAAATCCCAATTTTTACACTTCACCTGAATTTTGCCAACTCCCCAAGATTTTACCAAGTCACTCCGAATTTTGCCAATTCTCCATGATTTTGCCAAGTCACTCCGAATTTCGCCAACTGCCCCTAGATTTTGTCAACTCGCCATAATTTTACAGAAAAAATCCCAATTTTTACATCTCACCTGAATTTTGCCAACTCCCCACGATTTTGCCAAGTCACTCCGAATTTTGTCAACTACGCAAGATTTTGCCAACTCATCTGTATTTTACTAAGTGGCTTCGAATTTTGCCAACTTAAATTCGAATTTTGCCAACTGCTCTAGATTTTGCCAACTTAAATTCGAATTTTGCCAACTGCTCTAGATTTTGCCGTCTCTCCATTTTCCACACTGCCCTAGATTTGCCAAGTTGCCTCGATTTTGACAACTCCCCTTAACTTTACAAAAAAAAGATTGCAAATTTTCACAACTCATCTAGATTTTACGAGGTCGCTTCGAATTTTGTCAACTCCGAGTTACTTTGGGGGGAGCCTCCCCCCCCCCATCCCCTCCATAGCTACGCCCCTGGGTACAAGTGTTTTAAGATATTAAAGTGCAAAGGTATTTAGAAAATGAATTAGTTAAAGCTGAAGCATTTTGCTAAGTGACAAAATTGCTATGGCGTTAGAAAAAATAAGTCAAGCGAGGTTTGACAGTGTTTATTGTATGAGAATGAGTCTTTGCACCTAGGAAAAATTTCCATGCAACTTGATTGATTCAATAATTGTTAGGACGATATAAGGGCTGCATCAAGAATAATTAGTTTGAGTTCTATATTTCAAATCAGCCGTTTTTGATTAGTGAAAGTGGAGATTTTCCTGAGAATAAAGGAAAAAGTTTATACCAGTGGTTAGGCCAGCCATTGGAGCGACCGTGTGGGGTGCACTGGCTTCGGGCAGCAAAATTTTAAAGTCGGCAAAAAATGTAGAAATAAATAATACCAATATACGACAAATTTGCTTGCCATTTTACAATTTTTAAGTTTCTCCACATAAATTAGAGAAAAAAAACCAATGAACATGCACATTTCAAAGCAGAACGCAGATGAATATTTTATAATAATTTTGTTTTTGTTGAAATTATTAATAATAAATGAAAATATATCGTCATATTTTGTTTTTAACCTCTAATAAATAAAGAAACTAACAAAAGTTCTCTAATAAAAACATTATTAGAGATTGTGCAAGCTACCATATTCCAAGCATATCTTAAGTTCAAATGTATTTTCCGAGAATTATTGGCCGAGTGGTTAGCGCGCTTGGCTATTGATCTAAGGGACCTGGGTTCAAGGCATGGATGTATGTGTTATTTTCTGCTGAGGTCCTGCCATCCTCTCAGGGGCGGGGGGTGGCTCAGTCGGTAGCGAGCCAGGCTCGAAATCTGTAGTTCCCAGGTTCGAATCCCAGCTGGGTCAGCGTTGAGATTTATCTCCGCAAAATTCCCCGCCCTGCCCACGGTCAGTAGGGGACACCGATGGGCTTGGAAAGACCGCCGTCCGTCGGATGGGACGTTAAGTCGTGGCCCCGTGTGCGGGAGAGCCATACCCTGTGCACGTTAAAGAACACGCTGGATGGCCTTGACGGGAGGCTACCATCTGTCTCTCAACAGCTGTTCCAGTGGGTCCCCTCCCCCAACCTTCTCTGAGCCTTCGGGGTCCATGTGACCTGGCCATTTAGCCCATGGTGTGCAAAAAAGTGCCGCTCAGAGGTAAAACAACCCAACCCAAAGCCATCCTCTCAGACCTTCTACTATGGCATATAAATTGACAGGATCTGTCAGACCTCTGTGGCAAGCAGCTGCTTGAGGGGGTATTTATTTTTATTTTTTATTTACCCAGAAGACCCCGACAGTAGAGAAAAATCCTGTTACAACAGATGAACGTGCTAGAGTGAATTTATTAAAGACGTGTCATGAACGCTCGCGTATGCTTCTGCGTGAGAATTACGTAACCAACGAATTGGAACGAAGAACCCAACTGAAAAATGAGAACGATTGCATGGTTATGTTGGAGTTGTGGATATGTGAAAGGGGACATAGTTGGACTCAGTCTGTACGCAATAAGTGTATAAAAGAAGAAGTATGTTATATGGGGAGTGCGCGGGAGGTTAATTAATTTTATTAGCTTGAGTTGTTGTTTGGGTTGTTTTACCTCTGAGCGGCACTTTTTTGCACACCATGGGCTAAATGGCCAGGTCACAAGGACCCCGAAGGCTCAGAGAAGGTTGGGGGAGGGGACCCACTGGAACAGCTGTTGGGAGACAGATGGTAGCCTTCCGTCAAGGCCATCCAGCGTGTTCTTTAACGTGCACAGGGTATGGCTCTCCCGCACACGGGGCCACGGCTTAACGTCCCATCCGACGGACGGCGGCCTTTCCAAGCCCATCGGTGTCCCCTACTGACCGTGGGCAGGGCGGGGAATTTTGCGGAGATAAATCTCAACGCTGACCCAGATGGGACTCGAACCTGGGAACTACAGATTACGAGCCTGGCGCGCTACCGACTGAGCCACCCCCACCCCAATTTTATTAGCGAAAAACCTACTAATGAATTAACAAATTGTTAACTTAAAAGCCTTATTCATTATTCATAAACTGTTTTAAATAAAAAAATCCAAAACTTCATTAAAATAAGAGTACAGTCAATTTAAATATAAATCTTATTCAGAATATAAATAATCAGACCATTTTTTCTATGGGATTTGAAAGGACTATATTCTGCAATTCCAGATTGAAATGGAAATACCTTTAATACCAATATCTACTTTATGCTACAATTAATACTGAAATATCATATATACTTTATTAATAAACAATCATTTTTATTATTGAATAAAAATATATACTGGGAAGTTTTTTAGATAAAAAGTCAATTGAGGAAAAAAATTTTTTCATTTCTCACGTAAAGCATCTCATTAAATTTAAATCCAAAGAAAATACTTTCATAAACAGTAAATATATTTTTATGCAGTGGGTTCTGAATTTTAAATTTGCATACTTTATTACTTTTTATATATTAAATTACACCTCATAACTTAAATGAAAATTCTCAGCAATCAAACAGTCCTCATACTCTCTTTCAAATAAGAAATTTATCAAAAAACAAATATGATAGCTTTAATTTCGATTTTTCTGACTTATGATTAATTTGGGTGCCAACAGCTCAATTGCTAGGGCACATGTATGTAACTAAGATGTTATTGATTCAAGTCTTACTAAGTTGAAAAATCAATTTTTATTATTATAACTGTAGTTTAATTACAGGATTAAAGACTAAAATTAGGTTACATAATAGTTTGGTCCTTTCTAATAATTTGCTACGTTAATGAAACCTGGACCCTCTTTAAGCAAGGTAAACTGAAACTTGATGCCCTTGATTCTATATGCTTACAACACAATATCTCGGGCATTAGGTGGTTTGAACTAAACAAAGATGATGCTAGTCAGAAATCCCTTAGAGCAGCAGTGTACAAGAGATTGGTCATTTGTTCAGCTATGTTGCCTACATGCATAAATGTAGATTTGGATAAAGGATAATGAAGTGTATCTAAATATCTTAGATTACAATGAGGTAGGCAGTTTCAAACTCGCCTCATTAAAATTAATCTGCAGTGTCCAAATGATATTTGGAGGACTAAATACACAATAACTCTTTAAATACACAATTAAAAAGACCTTCTTGCTCAGAAATTAAAATTTTTTCTTTGTCATTGAGCAATAAATTTTTCAAGTTTTTGCTTCAAACTAATTGTATGTTAAAAGGTTTTAGGAGAAAACTCAAAAGCTTTTCAGAGCAAGGACAGTTCTCCTTCTTCAGTGAAGTGACACTATGTGAAAAAGTGAATGAAGATGGACACTATGTGAGTCACGGTGACTTCATCAGTTAAGATGGATACTATGTGAGTCACGGTGACTTCATCAGTGAAGAGGGATACTAAGAGAATAGCTTATGTGACTGAAGTAGTCATCTCACTTAAGGAGCACTGCTTCGAAATTAGATTGATATAACAAGGAAATCCTTATTATATCAACCTAATTTCGAAGCTCTATAACTTCTAAAACATTCATTTAATGAAAAAATGCAACTGTTGGAAAATTAAAGATCATAATTTAACCTGTATTTTCAACACTATTAATTTAGTATTTAAAGTTATGTGGAAGCTGGAATTTTAAACAGCAGTAATGCATCATAAGAATTTACCTCACAAAATAATTAACTTAAATAATATTGTTGAAAAACATTTTATAAAACATATATTTTAAAAGTTTGTGTAATGATATTTTCATTAGGAATTCTTTCTAACTTTCATAATACAAGCAAATTTATTGTGAAATATTCTAACTTCTATAACTCTTTAAATACTGAACCAATGTTGTTGAAAATCATGTTTTAGATTTCATTATGATATTTATCTTCAGTCATTTTTTTTATTAAATGCATATAGTAGTTATTGATCTTTTAGGTAAGACATTTTAATTCTCTCATATATTGGCAAAGCAGTGTATGAGGATTATCAAGTAATGACATTACATAGGTCTGAAAACCAATTTGAAAACATGAATAACATAATGACTCAAAAACAAGTACATAAAAGATAAAAAAACTTTTATCTACTTCTATTGACCTTTAAATAATATCATCTTTGTGTACAATAGTCTCACTGATTTTGAGTTTTTTGCGACACTTTTAGCCCATTACATGTATCTAATATGCAAATAATTTTGTACTACAGCACGAATTAAATGAATATAATGGTTTTCCAGTGGAGACGTCATGCATTTGAGTATCCAGGGAGGAAATAGAAGTTGGCCTGCAATTGCTTCGAAAACCTGATTTGATGTATATAACATACCATATTTTGGGATTAAGGGTTCTCCTCCACTTAAACTGACATTTTTACAAAAAGCAGATTCACTCTTTTTACATATCAAAAATACATCTTTGGAGGGGTGAATTAAGCCACCATTACTCTTGTACCTTACTAATGACTGTCTAAAATATGGCATTGATGCCTGAAGTGCTTCTACACATATTTCACATTTTAACTTTAAAGACAGTTTCCTAACAATAGAGCCAGCTATATAATACGCAATATGTTCAGCACACTGACTTAATGAACTAGCATTTAAATAAATAATCATGATCATTAAAATCATCTTTATCATCTAAATTATTACTGCTATCACAATAAATTGCCTGATATTCATTAGATGATGAATTAATGATACTTTCTGATGATTGTGCACTAGTAGCATGTAATATACTTAATTCATCAAGAGGCACCAATTACCAGATATCGAATTTGTAATCTCTGATTTTGATGAGCAAGTTTTTGTAGGCAGCCCTAAATTGTCTGGCTGTTGGATTATTATTACATCTACCATGAACTCTAACTGCTTGGAAAAAGAATTCAATGTGATCTTGACTTATCTTGTACAAAGGCAAGTAAGCCAAGACTGGATGTTTTGTTAATACTAGAGACTGGAGCATGGTTTTCAAACTTTGATTACAAACAAGAAATCCTAAGAAACCCGTTTCCTACTGGTTGATAAAATTTTATCACCATTTCTGTTCACTTGCAGAAATGTTAGATAAATTTCAATGCACTAAGCAAATGAAATACACTTTCATAATTGCTTTTGCACAATGCCTTTTTTAAGCCATATTGTTTGATATTCATAGAGTTTAGAATGTCAAACAAGTTATTAGTTATTCTAATGAATGCAACAGTAGCTTCAGATCCTCTAAATTGTGGTAATTTTAATTCTACATTGCAGAATTCTATTGCATCTGCCACAGATTTGCTTAAAAGTTGAGTAGCCAACCTTATTTTCATTTTTTGTTTCCAAAATTGTATGTTAGCAGCCTCTAACTTATTCCCTAGTTTCAAGCCTTCGCCTTCTTGAGTTCATGAAGGACTGATATATACTTCCATTCAATAAAATTGTTATCGGGATCAACTATTACTTTTTTTTTCTGCCAAAGTATTCCTTTGGCAAAAAAAAACTTACCAACTTGAGCATATGGCAAGGATCCAAGAAGACTGATATTGTTTCTCCAGTATCCAAATTTGCAAAGTTTGTATTTAATGCTCTTGGATCGAGTGAGCAGCCTAAACATTTGGCCATGCTTAAATTTGATGCTAATCCATCAAAGGTGAGAGAAGCTATTTTTGTCTTTGTTGCATGCAGCAAATTCAGACATTGCTTAACAAGATTTGCTCTTCGTACTGATGTCATACCATCAATAAGAAAATATCCTACTGGTATTTTCCATCTGCTGTTTATGCAAACAACCATGGAAACCAATGCTTCCTTGGCTATTAGAAGAGAGTCGTCATCCAATTCTGAGCTTACACTGATGTAGCCATGAAACACATGACTATCATATTCAACATGCTGATCTATTGCCATTTCATCTATCATTAGAGAAAATACCAGAGAATATTTACTACTGATGACTGCATTTGTTAAAGCTGTAAAGGCTTCAGAAGTGAAGCCTGGTGCAGCATCAACATGCTTGTACCATTTTGAAATGGTTCTAGGATGAGGAAGGCAACAATTAAAGGTATTTCTCACATAACAATAAGTCCTCGGTGAGTAAAAGTTAAGTGTGAGGGTAAATGCTCTTAATTCAGCAGAATATTTTTAGGTTGGTTTCTGCCCTGAACTTTTGCAAGCTGACGAGTCAGCAATTTTTGATTAGGACCTGATGCTTTGCTTAAAATCTCTAATGTGTCTTCTTCCATAATTTTTTTTCTTCTCAATATCTTTCAGAAATAACTTCGGGTTTTCAATTTTCTTCTTGTTTTTGCGTTTTGTTTGCTGAAGTAGCCTGATTTTTTAACACATCTTTTATTAATTTCCTCAGATACATCCAATCGTTTCTTAAGTTCCTCATTGCTAGGTGACTGACATATATTTTCAGAGGAAAAGATGCATTTGCTACTTCACTACAGCTATCTGTGCTTAAATTATGATCTACAGTCGTTGAACTTTCACAACGATCTGCTGGAAGTTTTATCTGTTTTTTAACTTACAAATAAAACATTTATTGGTTTATCAGAAGGCCTTCATTATACTATATCATGTTTTTTATTATTATATGAGTAAATGAGTATTCCAACAGCTAAGCTCATAGAAAATACAACTTCACCTAACCCTTAACCCAGGAGGTGCTTTAATTTATATACTAACTGAAAGGAGTACAGTGCTATACCCTTAATATTTTGGCAACCACTGTTAATTTCTAAATTTATTTTTTCTTTCTTCCCCTAAAAACATGATTCTAAGCTTTAGCAAAATATTAGCATTTTAGCAAAAATATTTCTTATTCCTTTTTTTTAATGAATCAAAAGTAATCCAAAAGTGAAATACAGAATTCCAAGAATTTAAACTTTTATTTCAAAATGGCTAAAAATGAACAGTTGGGTTGTTTTACATCTAAATGTTTTTTTTGTGTGTGGGGAAGAAAGGGGGCCCATTGGACAGCTGTTAACAGACATGATAGCCTCCTGATAAGACCATCTAGTATGTTCCTCAACGTACACACGGTATATATCTCCTACATGGGATGGCCAGCATTAAACTCCATCCGACAGACAATGGCTTTTCCAAGCTTTATAAAATTTCTTTCCAATTGTACACTTGTTTTTATTTAAATGAGCAATATAATTTGCAACATTATGTCTAATCCCGAGTTTTAATTGGAATTTGGAAGCTGTGAATACAATATGAAGATTTCTTTAGCTTATTACATTCTTGTATTCAGGGATGGACTTACGCCTAAGCTAACTAAACTACAATTTAGTGCCTTGCAATATGAGGGGCCTCAAAGAAATACATTTCAAGTTTTACTGTTAGGAGAAAAAATTATATTTAATCTATTGTGCAAACATTCTTCATCTTAACTTAGAACTGCAAGAATAATGTTCTCACATCAATTTCCTGTTCATTTTTTACTGCTCCCTTCAATCATGATAAATATGTAAGTAGTTTATTGCCAACCGGCAAGTCCCCCGGAAGTGCTTTCCCCCCCCCCTATGACGTCACCGGCCACGCCCATTTCCGGTCCGTGTTATGTTGCAACTGTCCACGTTACCTTCTGAACTTTGACCCCTATGTCGCAATCGTCCACGTTGCCTTCTTGACTTGGACCCCCTATGTCGCAATCGACCGGAAATTGACCTGTGCTGGGCCACGCTGCCTTCTGAACTTTGACCTCTATGTCGCAATCAACAGGAAATTGACCCTGGTGTTGCAACTGTCATGGCGTTAATAATTCATAATTAATAATTCCTCCCCCTTTTAACCCCTTGTGCTATCTAGTTTTTAACTCTAATTTTAAACCCTCCTTCTCGAATAGTCTCGATTTTTCTTTATTTCAGACTCACCTATATTTTAAACCCTCCACTTGCAAACCCCCTGGTTGACCTATATTTTAAGCCCTACCTATATTTTAAACTCCCCTTCTCGAATAGTCTCGTTTTTTTCTTTATTTCAGACTCACCTTTTATTTTAAAACCTCGATTTTGCAAACCCCCTGGTTGAGCTATATTTTAAGCTCCCCTTCTCGAATAGTCTCGATTTTTCTTTATTTCAGAACCCCCAATGGTCGACTTATATTTTAAACCCTCCACTTGCAAACCCCCTGGTTGACCTATATTTTAAACCCTACCTATATTTTAAACCCCCCCTCCTTCCCTCGGAACGGCTGATGCAAACCTCAGAATAATTGCACAGAAAAGGATGATACAAGTCTCAATTGTAAAAACACCTCCAAAAAGATCCCCCTCGTCGACCTATATTTTAAACCCTACCTATATTTTAAACCCCCCTCCTTCCCTCGGAACGGCTGATGCAAGCCTCAGAATAATTGCACAAAAAAAAAAAGGATGATACAAGTCTCAATTGTAAAAACACCTCCAAAAAGACCCAACATGGTTGACCTATATTTTAAACCCTACCTATATTTTAAGCCCTGGATTTTGCATACCTCCTGGTTGACCTATATTTTAAGCCCGGGATTTTGCAGACCCTCCTGGTTGACCTATATTTTAAACCCTACCTATATTTTAAGCCCCCTCCTTCCCACGGATTTCAAGTCTCAGAATAATTCCGCAGAAAAGGATGACACAAGTCTCAATTGTAAAAATCAACTCTCAAAGTTGTATTCTTATTAATTAAAACCCTTTCTATTAAAAGTTACCTCTATTAAAAATCTTTTGGTGTTCATTTTGCCAGGAGTTCTAAACGATTCCCTTTTATTAAATTTCAATTCTTTGGGATTCATTTTTTCCAATCCTGTTAATCGATCCCCTAGTAAATAAAAACACTCACTCGCTTTTATTAAAATCATCCAGCGCTCGTAATAAATCAGTTTGCTCTACATGCGTTTAATAGGAAAAAAAAGAAAATCATTCCATCGCTAGCGACCTCCACGTTAATTTCGGGAAAAAGCCTCATCGGATCCAAGATTCACGTATTTTACTAGAAGAATGACACAGTAACTGTTCCACAGAAAAATTAATAAAATTTGGTTTAAATTATTCGTAGGAATTGCACAAAAAAGGATGATACAAGTCTCAATTGTAAAACCATCTCCAAAAAGACCCACCATGGTTGACCTATATTTTAAGCCCTGGATTTTGCATGCCTCCTGGTTGACCTATATTTTAAGCCCTGGTTTTTGCAGACCCTCCTGGTTGACCTATATTTTAAGCCCTACCTATATTTTAAGCCAACTCCTTCCCTCGGATTACAAGTCTCAGAATAATTCCGCAGAAAAGGATGACACAAGTCTCAATTGTAAAAATCAACTCTCAAAGTTGTATTCTTATTAATTAAAACCCTTTCTATTAAAAGTTACCTCTATTAAAAATCTTTCGGTGTTCATTTTACCAGGACTGTTAAACGATTCCCTTTTATTAAAACTACTTCGGTATTTATTTTTTCCAAACCTGTTAATCGATCCCCTAGTAAATAAAAACTCTCACTCACCTTTATTAAAATCATCCAGCGCTCGTAATAAATCAGTTTAATCGGGTAAAAAAAAAAAATCATTCCATCGCTAGCGTACCTCCACGTTAATTTCGGGAAAAAGCCTCGCCGGATCCAAGGTTCACGTATTTTACTAGAAGAATGACACAGTAACTGTTCCACAGAAAAATTAATAAAATTTGGTTTAAATTATTCGTAGGACTTGTATATAAGATCTACCTTGCAATAGACGTTCAACAGGCTAAAAGTTTTCCAAGTCCGTTATCAGTGTATCGGAAATCGTACGTTTCCTGTAGACATCCTTCAGATCGCTTATTAGGGGGTAGCAACAGCACTTTCGCCACATCACACGATTATGGTGCAATCCTTTATCAGCTGGAAGGTCAAATGTCCAGCGCTTCACTGTATCTGCATTTGACACTGATAAGGTTTAAAAATAGATATTTCCTAGAATCCACATTGCCTTCTCAGATTGGACTTTGACCCCTGTGTCGCAACCGACCATATTTTAAGTCCTCTTCATAGACCCCATGGTTGACCTATATTTTAAGTCCCCCTTCTCGAATTTTCTTGTTTTTCCCCTGTTTAACTCATATTTTAAGCCCTCCCCTCTTCATAGACCCACCTATTGATCCACCTATATTTTAAGCCCTCCCCTCTTTAAACCAAATCAGTTTTTGCGCATTTAATCGGTGTCATCCAACGTCCATACTATTTTTAGTACGTCTCATGTATTTAAAAAAAAATATATTGGCTTTCGTCGCCGTATTTGAACGCGCTACCTCAGTGCCGATAGCTGAAGCGTCATCGCCAGGGCGCGGATTTTTGCGGAGATAAATCTCAACTCTGACCCCTGCTATCCGCTCGACAATATTTGCTACTGGTAAAACGATTTCCTTCATTAAAAATAAAAACTAATTAAATAATGGGGTATCACTGGGAAAATACTGGGAAGAACCAAAACTGATTTCGTGCTAAAACATCTCTAGATTTCAGCTTACTTGAAAAACTATTGTTAGAAATGAACCAGTGACTTGAATCACTCAACTTCCATAAGAATACACAATTATGGTACAGTGTCGGGAAGAAATATGTTTCAACGAAATTCAATTGCATGTTTTACGATCAGAAAAATAATTTAGTGGACAAAGTTTAAAATAGTTATTAAATGGTACCTTACAGTGCAAGTGCGCTTCAGGCGAAAAGCCTCCCCTTCGAACACTGCACCCCGTTTTTCCGAAGTAACTGTGTCACAAGTTTTCCTACATCATCCCTAAACAGAGAATCGGATTCAATGTGCAAGAAGATCAAGACCTCATTTGAAGGAGCACATAGTGGATACTGTACTCCATAGTGAAACGAACATTGCCCTCTTGCGGGACCTAGTTATATCCCTACTCCAAGAGAATTACTAATGAAAACGTGCTATTGTTAATGTATGTAATTCCGACAAAAAATGTTTTGTCTGTTTTAACCACTTTGTATCCTGCAATAGGAAACACTGAACACCTTAACAACTATATACGTTTAGAAGAAAACACATCAGGTCTAATTTTCCCTTTAACAATCTGGATACGAGAAAGAGATGTTCCTACTCTACATCACACCATTCAGATTTAAAGCGCACGCAAATCTCCTACTGTTATCAGACGATGAAAAGCAGCATTATTGTTCCATTAAGAATTTGTTTCTATGAAATTCGAAGGGAGAATGCTGTTTTCCATATTATAGGGAATGCAATTAATACATTCCTTGCAGATGGATGTCCTTTAGGTTATGAAATAATCTTATTAGAACGCTTAAAATTGAGATGACACACATTAGCTCCTCGGAGAAGCGCTAGCGGGTAGAAGAATATACCCGTGTAATGAAAATATTCATTCGACATAAAAAACCTACGCCAATATCGCGTACACTGACGTGCTCCTCTTAGCTGATGTGTTTGGTGGCAGATACTGACCCCTGCTATGTTTACGCAGCTCCTGCCTTCATACCTGAAGATGACAAATACTAGAGTTGATAACCTACAATGTACCTTTTTGGAAGGCATACGAGGAGGAATTTCGGTGATATGCAGACAACGAGCATTTAGAATGAAAAACTGATTGCAAGTTTGCTTTACTGTCATACAAACCTGAAAAGAGATGAAATGGGTAGTACTTTACCCATGATACAGCCTGTGACTAGGTCGTTAAATCAAATTACATGCATAAACGAAAATTAGAAAAACAACGAAATGGTTGGTAATTTCAATGAGAATCACTAAAATGTAAAGAGTGTTGGAATATCTGTAAATGCACACACATTTCAGTGGATAGGTGAATATTTTCACAATTCTTTGGAAGTGGAAGGCACAATAACTGTAAAACATACTGTGACGAGAGAGAAAGTATAAAAATGTAGTGGGATGGTTGTAAAAAATCGCTTCAAAACAGAAAATTACAACGCAAATACTGTAAGATAGAAAAAAAAACGACTATTCGACGGTTATTCCAAGCCGCTATCTCACGCTCTTTTCAGATTTCCTGGTTCTACAGTTCCCTGGTACGTAGCGCATAAGTGTGGGTGTAGTTGGCTATTTTTCGTTGCAAACACAAGTTGTTTTCACTATTAGTTATTTTTCCTGCATGAGAATACACATTTCTATACTACATTGCGTACACACGGATGGACGAATATCACAAAATACGTTGCATATAGAAAACATCAGTAAAGAACCACAGAAGTTTGGAAATTTAAAATCTGAAAACTCAGTGTTTATAAGAAAACAACAATATTTTCAGTATTTTCATGAAAAGTTCGGGCCCAGAATCGATCCGCTAAACCTAACTTTGCATTCTCTGACTTCAACCACCGATAAAACGTAATGTAAGCTCTCTCGTCGGTTATCCCAAGCCGCTATCTCTTTTCAGAGTTTCTGGTCCCCCTCGGTACGTTTGAATAAGCGCATAAGTGTGGGTGAAAATGGCTATTTTTCGCTGCAAACACAAGTTTTTCTACAAAGATAGGGTGTTTCACTACAATCTAAAATGGGATTTCATGTGTGTTTAGTTATTTTTCCTGCATGAGAATATTTCTAACCTATCTAATAGACAGCAGATTAGTTACTTCGGATCTAACAAAGCCAAGGTTTGAGATCCATAGTAAGACATGAACGTCTGTGTTGTTTTCCTACCAAGATCCCGACAGCCTCTCACCCCCTTCTACAGGGTCGTATGAAAAAATCCTGTAACTGTTGCCACAATTAGCTGCGTGAAGGTGTATTTATTTTTAAAGCAAAGACACACTAATTTCGGACTCGCTAGCTAGAGAACAATATATTAACTTGCTAAAGTTTGATTTTAACGATCAGATAGTGTATACATCACCACTTTTTTAGTTCATACTAATATCATTGTCTCATTATAAGCGATTTCATACAAAGAGATACGCACTCTATGTTTCACATCTAAATCTATAGAGATAACGATCACTACCCATGGAACACATCTGTGAAAAAACACGCTATGATAGGGTTTGAGAAAGATTTTTAGTCCATGGGGGGGTGTTGCACTGCAGGAAAGCACATTATCTTTGATATCAGAACCGACATGAAAGTTATACTGTTTGGGTTTGAGAAAGATTCTTTAGTTCACGGGGCACCACATGAATAAATGCATAAGTACGGGTGAAGATGGCTATTTTTCGCTGCAAACACAAGTTTTTCGACAAAGATAGGGTGTTTCACTACAATCTAACACGGGATTTCATGTGTGTTTAGTTATTTTTCCTGCATGAGAATATTTCTAACCTATCTCATAGACAGCAGGTTAGTTACTTCGGATCTAACAAAGCCAAGGTTTGAGATCCGTAGTAAGACGAACGTCTGTGTTGTTTTCCTACCAATATCCCGACATCCTCTCACCCCCTTCTACAGGGTCGTATGAAAAAATCCTGTAACTGTTGCGGCAATTAGCTGCGTGAAGGTGTATTTATTTTTAAAGCAAAGACACACTAATTTTGGACTCGCTAGCTAGAGAACGATATAGTAATTTGCTAAAATTTGATTTTAACGATCAGATAGTGTATACATCACCACTTTTTTAGTTCATACTAATAACTTCTAACTTTTAAAGGAAATATTGTCTCATTATAAGCGATTTCATACAAAGAGATACGCACTCTATGTTTCACATTTAAATCTATAGAAATAACGATCACTACCCATGGAACACATCTGTGAAAAAAACACGGTATGATAGGGTTTGAGAAAGATTTTTACCCTATGGGGTGGTTCACTGCAGGAAAGCACATTATCTTTGATATCAGAACCTACGTGAAAGTTATACTGTTTGGGTTTGAGAAAGATTCTTTAGTTCACAGGGCACCGCATGAATAAGCGCATAAGTGTGGGTGAAGATGGCTATTTTTCGCTGCAAAAACAAGTTTTTCGACAAAGATAGGGTGTTTCACTACAATCTAACACGGGATTTCATATTTGTTTAGTTATTTTTCCCTGCATATTTCTATACTAGTGTGGAATTCTTAGAACAAGTGGTACTATGTTCGTGTGAAAGTGGTTCTGGCAAGCACACGTTTTTTGATAATGTCATGCACCCTGTTTGGGAAGAACACTGTCTATGGAGCATTACTCCTGTAACTTCCATAAGCATAATGATTTCAGCTGTATGTGAACCAAACATTCACTTGAGAAGAATATTTAAAAAACATCAGTGTGAACTCATGGATACATAAAACGTGTCTCTTTCTTGTGTCTCTTCATATCTATATACTATTCTCACGAACACAAAAGATAGAACTTTCGAAGGAAGATGATCAGTGCAACAGTTAAGAAACTGATTTTCTGTGTTTTGGGGCTTTTCACCAATGCCATCTAGGGGCAAATATGTTGACTGTCTGATTCGAGTAAAAACAAGATTATTACTTTTAAGCAGTCGGTTTATGAATATGTAGGAGAATGTTTTTCTGATCTTATGCAAAATATATTCTTGTGTGGTGTATGGTATTATTCAACGGATGTCTTTCTAAGTGTATGCATATATCCGTGCAATAGACTAAGTTTTTTCTCACACACTTGTTTCGTCTCTGTAATTGTATGTTTGTGCGTGCGTATGCTTTCATGTTTGTGTGTGTGTGTGTGTGTATGTTTCTGTGTGCGGATGAGTGTGTGCGTGCGTATGTTTTCATGTGTGTGTATACGTCTTCATGGCTCTGTGTGTGTGTGTGTGTCTTTCATCTTTATGTGTATATGTTATCGTATGTGTGTTTTGTTCACATGCAAGAATAAACATATTGTCTTACGGACACTTGCTTGCTACAGAAGAAGCTAACAATTTAAAACGAGACTAGTGGTTACGCAAAATATTTCATCACAGATCTTAACTTCAATACTCATATTTCAGGAGATGTAAGGATTTTTCTTCAACACGTTCGAATATTTTTTGAACACGTCTGTCTTACGTTACGTTTCCTGTCAGATGTCTCGTAACGAACAAAGCGTGTGTGTGTGTGTTTTGCTAATACAGAAGAGGACATTCAACCGAGAATATTTCAAACTTAGAATAACACAACATCCTGATGCGTTAAGAACGAAGTGGAGGGATACTAACAGCTGAAACATGACCTGAAGCGATCGAAATCCTGCGTCCCCTTGCGTGAAACAACAGGATTTCGATCGCTTCAGGTCATGTTTCAGCTGTTAGTATCCCTCCACTTCGTTCTTAACGCATCAGGATGTTGTGTTATTCTAAGTTTGAAATATTCTCGGTTGAATGTCCTCTTCTGTATTAGCAAAACACACACACACGCTTTGTTCGTTACGAGACATCTGACAGGAAACGTAACGTAAGACAGTCGTGTTCAAAAAATATTCGAACGTGTTGAAGAAAAATCCTTACATCTCCTGAAATATGAGTATTGAAGTTAAGATCTGTGATGAAATATTTTGCGTAACCACTAGTCTCGTTTTAAATTGTTAGCTTCTTCTGTAGCAAGCAAGTGTCCGTAAGACAATATGTTTATTCTTGCATGTGAACAAAACACACATAAGATAACATATACACATAAAGATGAAAGACACACACACACACACACAGAGAGCCATGAAGACGTATACACACACATGAAAACATACGCACGCACACACTCATCCGCACACAGAAACATACACACACACACACAAACATGAAAGCATACGCACGCACAAACATACAATTACAGAGACGAAACAAGTGTGTGAGAAAAAACTTAGTCTATTGCACGGATATATGCATACACTTAGAAAGACATCCGTTGAATAATACCATACACCACACAAGAATATATTTTGCATAAGATCAGAAAAACATTCTCCTACATATTCATAAACCGACTGCTTAAAAGTAATAATCTTGTTTTTACTCGAATCAGACAGTCAACATATTTGCCCCTAGATGGCATTGGTGAAAAGCCCCAAAACACAGAAAATCAGTTTCTTAACTGTTGCACTGATCATCTTCCTTCGAAAGTTCTATCTTTTGTGTTCGTGAGAATAGTATATAGATATGAAGAGACACAAGAAAGAGACACGTTTTATGTATCCATGAGTTCACACTGATGTTTTTTAAATATTCTTCTCAAGTGAATGTTTGGTTCACATACAGCTGAAATCATTATGCTTACGGAATTTACAGGAGTAATGCTCCATAGACAGTGTTCTTCCCAAACAGGGTGCATGACATTATCAAAAAACGTGTGCTTGCCAGAACCACTTTCACACGAACATAGTACCACTTGTTCTAAGAATTCCACACTAGTATAGAAATATGCAGGGAAAAATAACTAAACAAATATGAAATCCCGTGTTAGATTGTAGTGAAACACCCTATCTTTGTCGAAAAACTTGTGTTTGCAGCGAAAAATAGCCATCTTCACCCACACTTATGCGCTTATTCATGCGGTGCCCTGTGAACTAAAGAATCTTTCTCAAACCCAAACAGTATAACTTTCACGTAGGTTCTGATATCAAAGATAATGTGCTTTCCTGCAGTGAACCACCCCATAGGGTAAAAATCTTTCTCAAACCCTATCATACCGTGTTTTTTTCACAGATGTGTTCCATGGGTAGTGATCGTTATTTCTATAGATTTAAATGTGAAACATAGAGTGCGTATCTCTTTGTATGAAATCGCTTATAATGAGACAATATTTCCTTTAAAAGTTAGAAGTTATTAGTATGAACTAAAAAAGTGGTGATGTATACACTATCTGATCGTTAAAATCAAATTTTAGCAAATTACTATATCGTTCTCTAGCTAGCGAGTCCAAAATTAGTGTGTCTTTGCTTTAAAAATAAATACACCTTCACGCAGCTAATTGCCGCAACAGTTACAGGATTTTTTCATACGACCCTGTAGAAGGGGGTGAGAGGATGTCGGGATATTGGTAGGAAAACAACACAGACGTTCGTCTTACTACGGATCTCAAACCTTGGCTTTGTTAGATCCGAAGTAACTAACCTGCTGTCTATGAGATAGGTTAGAAATATTCTCATGCAGGAAAAATAACTAAACACACATGAAATCCCGTGTTAGATTGTAGTGAAACACCCTATCTTTGTCGAAAAACTTGTGTTTGCAGCGAAAAATAGCCATCTTCACCCGTACTTATGCATTTATTCATGTGGTGCCCCGTGAACTAAAGAATCTTTCTCAAACCCAAACAGTATAACTTTCATGTCGGTTCTGATATCAAAGATAATGTGCTTTCCTGCAGTGCAACACCCCCCCATGGACTAAAAATCTTTCTCAAACCCTATCATAGCGTGTTTTTTCACAGATGTGTTCCATGGGTAGTGATCGTTATCTCTATAGATTTAGATGTGAAACATAGAGTGCGTATCTCTTTGTATGAAATCGCTTATAATGAGACAATGATATTAGTATGAACTAAAAAAGTGGTGATGTATACACTATCTGATCGTTAAAATCAAACTTTAGCAAGTTAATATATTGTTCTCTAGCTAGCGAGTCCGAAATTAGTGTGTCTTTGCTTTAAAAATAAATACACCTTCACGCAGCTAATTGTGGCAACAGTTACAGGATTTTTTCATACGACCCTGTAGAAGGGGGTGAGAGGCTGTCGGGATCTTGGTAGGAAAACAACACAGACGTTCATGTCTTACTATGGATCTCAAACCTTGGCTTTGTTAGATCCGAAGTAACTAACCTGCTGTCTATTAGATAGGTTAGAAATATTCTCATGCAGGAAAAATAACTAAACACACATGAAATCCCATTTTAGATTGTAGTGAAACACCCTATCTTTGTCGAAAAACTTGTGTTTGCAGCGAAAAATAGCCATTTTCACCCACACTTATGCGCTTATTCAAACGTACCGAGGGGGACCAGAAACTCTGAAAAGAGATAGCGGCTTGGGATAACCGACGAGAGAGCTTACATTACGTTTTATCGGTGGTTGAAGTCAGAGAATGCAAAGTTAGGTCTAGCGGATCGATTCTGGGCCCGAACTTTTCATGAAAATACTGAAAATATTGTTGTTTTCTTATAAACACTGAGTTTTCATATTTTAAATTTCCAAACTTCTGTGGTTCTTTACTGATGTTTTCTATATGCAAAGTATTTTGTGATATTCGTCCATCCGTGTGTACGCCATGTAGTATAGAAATGTGTATTCTCATGCAGGAAAAATAACTAATAGTGAAAACAACTTGTGTTTGCAACGAAAAATAGCCAACTACACCCACACTTATGCGCTACGTACCAGGGAACTATAGAACCAGGAAATCTGAAAAGAGCGTGAGATAGCGGCTTGGAATAACCGTCGAATAGTCGTTTTTTTTTTCTATCTTACAGTATTTGCGTTGTAATTTTCTGTTTTGAAGCGATTTTTTACAACCATCCCACTACATTTTTATACTTTCTCTCTCGTCACAGTATGTTTTACAGTTATTGTGCCTTCCACTTCCAAAGAATTGTGAAAATATTCACCTATCCACTGAAATGTGTGTGCATTTACAGATATTCCAACACTCTTTACATTTTAGTGATTCTCATTGAATTTACCAACCATTTCGTTGTTTTTCTAATTTTCGTTTATGCATGTAATTTGATTTAACGACCTAGTCACAGGCTGTATCATGGGTAAAGTACTACCCATTTCATCTCTTTTCAGGTTTGTATGACAGTAAAGCAAACTTGCAATCAGTTTTTCATTCTAAATGCTCGTTGTCTGCATATCACCGAAATTCCTCCTCATATGCCTTCCAAAAAGGTACATTGTAGGTTATCAACTCTAGTATTTGTCATCTTCAGGTATGAAGGCAGGAGCTGCGTAAACATAGCAGGGGTCAGTATCTGCCACCAAACACATCAGCTAAGAGGAGCACGTCAGTGTACGCGATATTGGCGTAGGTTTTTTATGTCGAATGAATATTTTCATTACACGGGTATATTCTTCTACCCGCTAGCGCTTCTCCGAGGAACTAATGTGTGTCATCTCAATTTTAAGCGTTCTAATAAGATTATTTCATAACCTAAAGGACATCCATCTGCAAGGAATGTATTAATTGCATTCCCTATAATATGGAAAACAGCATTCTCCCTTCGAATTTCATAGAAACAAATTCTTAATGGAACAATAATGCTGCTTTTCATCGTCTGATAACAGTAGGAGATTTGCGTGCGCTTTAAATCTGAATGGTGTGATGTAGAGTAGGAACATCTCTTTCTCGTATCCAGATTGTTAAAGGGAAAATTAGACCTGATGTGTTTTCTTCTAAACGTATATAGTTGTTAAGGTGTTCAGTGTTTCCTATTGCAGGATACAAAGTGGTTAAAACAGACAAAACATTTTTTGTCGGAATTACATACATTAACAATAGCACGTTTTCATTAGTAATTCTCTTGGAGTAGGGATATAACTAGGTCCCGCAAGAGGGCAATGTTCGTTTCACTATGGAGTACAGTATCCACTATGTGCTCCTTCAAATGAGGTCTTGATCTTCTTGCACATTGAATCCGATTCTCTGTTTAGGGATGATGTAGGAAAACTTGTGACACAGTTACTTCGGAAAAACGGGGTGCAGTGTTCGAAGGGGAGGCTTTTCGCCTGAAGCGCACTTGCACTGTAAGGTACCATTTAATAACTATTTTAAACTTTGTCCACTAAATTATTTTTCTGATCGTAAAACATGCAATTGAATTTCGTTGAAACATATTTCTTCCCGACACTGTACCATAATTGTGTATTCTTATGGAAGTTGAGTGATTCAAGTCACTGGTTCATTTCTAACAATAGTTTTTCAAGTAAGCTGAAATCTAGAGATGTTTTAGCACGAAATCAGTTTTGGTTCTTCCCAGTATTTTCCCAGTGATACCCCATTATTTAATTAGTTTTTATTTTTAATGAAGGAAATCGTTTTACCAGTAGCAAATATTGTCGAGCGGATAGCAGGGGTCAGAGTTGAGATTTATCTCCGCAAAAATCCGCGCCCTGGCGATGACGCTTCAGCTATCGGCACTGAGGTAGCGCGTTCAAATACGGCGACGAAAGCCAATATATTTTTTTTTAAATACATGAGACGTACTAAAAATAGTATGGACGTTGGATGACACCGATTAAATGCGCAAAAACTGATTTGGTTTAAAGAGGGGAGGGCTTAAAATATAGGTGGATCAATAGGTGGGTCTATGAAGAGGGGAGGGCTTAAAATATGAGTTAAACAGGGGAAAAACAAGAAAATTCGAGAAGGGGGACTTAAAATATAGGTCAACCATGGGGTCTATGAAGAGGACTTAAAATATGGTCGGTTGCGACACAGGGGTCAAAGTCCAATCTGAGAAGGCAATGTGGATTCTAGGAAATATCTATTTTTAAACCTTATCAGTGTCAAATGCAGACACAGTGAAGCGCTGGACATTTGACCTTCCAGCTGATAAAGGATTGCACCATAATCGTGTGATATGGCGAAAGTGCTGTTGCTACCCCCTAATAAGCGATCTGAAGGATGTCTACAGGAAACGTACGATTTCCGATACACTGATAACGGACTTGGAAAACTTTTAGCCTGTTGAACGTCTATTGCAAGGTAGATCTTATATACAAGTCCTACGAATAATTTAAACCAAATTTTATTAATTTTTCTGTGGAACAGTTACTGTGTCATTCTTCTAGTAAAATACGTGAACCTTGGATCCGGCGAGGCTTTTTCCCGAAATTAACGTGGAGGTACGCTAGCGATGGAATGATTTTTTTTTTTTACCCGATTAAACTGATTTATTACGAGCGCTGGATGATTTTAATAAAGGTGAGTGAGAGTTTTTATTTACTAGGGGATCGATTAACAGGTTTGGAAAAAATAAATACCGAAGTAGTTTTAATAAAAGGGAATCGTTTAACAGTCCTGGTAAAATGAACACCGAAAGATTTTTAATAGAGGTAACTTTTAATAGAAAGGGTTTTAATTAATAAGAATACAACTTTGAGAGTTGATTTTTACAATTGAGACTTGTGTCATCCTTTTCTGCGGAATTATTCTGAGACTTGTAATCCGAGGGAAGGAGTTGGCTTAAAATATAGGTAGGGCTTAAAATATAGGTCAACCAGGAGGGTCTGCAAAAACCAGGGCTTAAAATATAGGTCAACCAGGAGGCATGCAAAATCCAGGGCTTAAAATATAGGTCAACCATGGTGGGTCTTTTTGGAGATGGTTTTACAATTGAGACTTGTATCATCCTTTTTTGTGCAATTCCTACGAATAATTTAAACCAAATTTTATTAATTTTTCTGTGGAACAGTTACTGTGTCATTCTTCTAGTAAAATACGTGAATCTTGGATCCGATGAGGCTTTTTCCCGAAATTAACGTGGAGGTCGCTAGCGATGGAATGATTTTCTTTTTTTTCCTATTAAACGCATGTAGAGCAAACTGATTTATTACGAGCGCTGGATGATTTTAATAAAAGCGAGTGAGTGTTTTTATTTACTAGGGGATCGATTAACAGGATTGGAAAAAATGAATCCCAAAGAATTGAAATTTAATAAAAGGGAATCGTTTAGAACTCCTGGCAAAATGAACACCAAAAGATTTTTAATAGAGGTAACTTTTAATAGAAAGGGTTTTAATTAATAAGAATACAACTTTGAGAGTTGATTTTTACAATTGAGACTTGTGTCATCCTTTTCTGCGGAATTATTCTGAGACTTGAAATCCGTGGGAAGGAGGGGGCTTAAAATATAGGTAGGGTTTAAAATATAGGTCAACCAGGAGGGTCTGCAAAATCCCGGGCTTAAAATATAGGTCAACCAGGAGGTATGCAAAATCCAGGGCTTAAAATATAGGTAGGGTTTAAAATATAGGTCAACCATGTTGGGTCTTTTTGGAGGTGTTTTTACAATTGAGACTTGTATCATCCTTTTTTTTTTTGTGCAATTATTCTGAGGCTTGCATCAGCCGTTCCGAGGGAAGGAGGGGGGTTTAAAATATAGGTAGGGTTTAAAATATAGGTCGACGAGGGGGATCTTTTTGGAGGTGTTTTTACAATTGAGACTTGTATCATCCTTTTCTGTGCAATTATTCTGAGGTTTGCATCAGCCGTTCCGAGGGAAGGAGGGGGGGTTTAAAATATAGGTAGGGTTTAAAATATAGGTCAACCAGGGGGTTTGCAAGTGGAGGGTTTAAAATATAAGTCGACCATTGGGGTTTCTGAAATAAAGAAAAATCGAGACTATTCGAGAAGGGGAGCTTAAAATATAGCTCAACCAGGGGGTTTGCAAAATCGAGGTTTTAAAATAAAAGGTGAGTCTGAAATAAAGAAAAAAACGAGACTATTCGAGAAGGGGAGTTTAAAATATAGGTAGGGCTTAAAATATAGGTCAACCAGGGGGTTTGCAAGTGGAGGGTTTAAAATATAGGTGAGTCTGAAATAAAGAAAAATCGAGACTATTCGAGAAGGAGGGTTTAAAATTAGAGTTAAAAACTAGATAGCACAAGGGGTTAAAAGGGGGAGGAATTATTAATTATGAATTATTAACGCCATGACAGTTGCAACACCAGGGTCAATTTCCTGTTGATTGCGACATAGAGGTCAAAGTTCAGAAGGCAGCGTGGCCCAGCACAGGTCAATTTCCGGTCGATTGCGACATAGGGGGTCCAAGTCAAGAAGGCAACGTGGACGATTGCGACATAGGGGTCAAAGTTCAGAAGGTAACGTGGACAGTTGCAACATAACACGGACCGGAAGTGGGCGTGGCCGGTGACGTCATAGGGGGGAAAGCACTTCCGGGGGACTTGCCGGTTGGCAATAAACTACTTATGTATATATCAGCTTTTTAATTTTTGGAGCCTCTTAAATTTATATAACCTAAACAAAAATAATAAATAACCCCTCCCACAGAGGTCTGAGAGGAGCCTGTCAGTTTATATGACTTAGTAGAAGGTCTGTGAGGTTGACAGGACCTCAGCAGAAAAATACACAAACATCCATGTCTTACCCGGGACTCGAACCTAGGTCTTTTAGATCAGTAGTCAAGCACGCTAACCACTCGACCACAGGATGGCGTGTATAGCTTAGGGTCTCAGAAGGTCAAAGTCCGGCCCTTTCTGTACTCCTATAGTGTTGGAACTATGAATTCTGAAACCTAGGGCAAAAAATATGACCTCACATACACAGTCAATCATTGCGGTTTTATTGAATAATAAAGTGTATGTTATGTACATTTACCATAAAGATAATGTAACCACAAGGAATATAATACAACATAAAAAATTACCTATATAATCAAACAATAACAAAAACTATAAATATGTAAAATCCAAATGAAAATATTGGGAAAGACTGTATATTTTAAAATTTCTATATAAAAATCATTTATCTCTATAAATTATACATAGAATCTAGCAACATAGATTGCAGGTCTATAATAAATAAAATCAAGTAATAAATTCTTTAAAAAACGTAATTCAAAAACACATCTGTGGTCCACCATAAAATTTCATGCCCGACTTATCCCACCCTACTTCCAGATTTCTTGTTTAGAACCATAATTGATATATATATATATAAAATAGTCAAGGCAATTATATTGTAATATAATAAGATTATAGTTAATTGGTAATGGCCAAAGGTAGTGGTGGTTTCTGGGTTTATAATTGTGCAAGTAGATGCAGAAATATCTAGAAAATTGTAAATATTTCTGTAGCATTAATAACTACAACCTGCTGTTAATATATATTTACTGGGAAAAAAATTATTGTATTTTCACAAAATTTGTTTACACAAAACTACTTCTTAATTTACTGACTTAAGTCAACAGGTAACTCTGGATTTACTCTTTATTGATTAATTAATTCTACTGTTTTATTTGGAGAATTTTTCTTTTAACTGTTCCCTTCTCTGACAACAAAGTGCAGAAAGTGATGCAAATTAGCTTAAAAATATAATTTAAAACATTTAGTTATAACTTTTTAAATTTTAACTGCTGGAAGTCACTTGTAACCTAGTTTGTATTACATCATTATTAAAAACCTTAATTTGCAGTTGTACTATTCATATTCACTGTTCAGATTGTAGCAACATGTGTGTCGTTTTGATATGAAGCCCCAAGATAGGGCTTCATCCATACCACATAATTAACTTTTAAGTATTGACAAGTGGTCTTGGATATAATTAGCCACTTAATGGCCACTCTGCATTACTATTTATATCCCCACAATTGAAGATATCTACTACTCCCAAAACCTTTCACTGGAAATGTGCAAAAGATTATTTTTGTCATCATGCGCATGACACCAAAGGTTTCACTTCCTCTAATCTATGAAACTGAATTAATTATTTACTTAATCTTTAAAATTAAAATTAAAAATATAAATAATTGAAAAATTAATTAATTTAAAAATATAAAATTTAAATTTAAAATTAAAATCATAATTATAATCTTACTATATTACAAGAATTTCTAATATTTCAGATAATGGATAAAGAAGGTACAATCCCATCTATCCAATACATTTTTTGATATATAAGGAACTTAAAATCTTCAACAGGTGTACTACAGGTTCTACAAAGTGTGCCATTATCTAAATTCATTTTTTAGTGATAAAGTCAAAAATTCATGAAACTAATCAAACAGAAACATTAGCAAAACTGCTATCTATAAAGTTTCTATCCAATTCACAAAAAGGAGAAATAATAGAACAGCAAATGTACAAGTTTGTGTATTGGAATGTTGAGAAGAATGGTAAATCTGTATGTTCTGTAGGGTAGTTTTTGAATTTCATATGTTGAATTAATATACCTTAGGAATTTGGTAAATAAGAAAAGGTATATAACAGATTAAGGTATGTAAAATTGTTAAAAAGTATCTTGCTGTCATCGTATAAATCCGTTAATATCTCTTCTACATTCATGCAATTACTACAGTTAAAAAAAATTTCCATTTGGAAGGTAATTTGGGATTTACTTAAATATATTGGGTATTGCATTTTCCCTTAAGCGAACATAGCACAAAGATGTTCTGTCAATTAGATCATCTATAAATTGTCCAGAACATAAGGTACTACATTATAATGGTTCCCAATTTTCTCCTCTCACAACTTTCACCCATGCTTCTCGTCTCTCTTTATTTAATGAAAAGCTGAAATAAAAGATAATTTCTATGTATTGGCCATAAGCTGACAGTGCATTTTAGTTTACAGTGCAAAAAATAAAGCATCTTTTCAAGAAATTTATTTTGAAAAAAAAAAAAAACTATACCGAACAGTAAACCATAGAATTAAGTTTGAAATAAATTTGTAAAATTTCTAACACACTTCTAAACTCGTAAAAAGAAAATTCTCTGGCGTGATGACACTCCCGATTTTTAGAAGTAGCTAACCCCTGAATTTGTGCTTATTTATAATATGTTGCTGTTATTAGTATAAGAAGTACATCTTGACATTTATCACTGAATACAATCCTAAGAAAATAAAAAAAAAAATCTGTTGAAGAATCGAGGTTTGTAACTAGAAATGAAACTGATTTCGCAGCGGCGCAATTTGAACACAAAGATGCTTGTTTCATTATATAATTAATTAGACTTTTATAAAAATGACACCCTTACGGATGAAAGGTAATTCCTGGTATCTTTTTTGAAGGGCAATTCGTGCAGCCAAACGCTGAACAGGCTGCCCTAACACAAATATCGTAAATAATCAAATTTTTATAGCGCAAGACTCGTTATACTAGTGATCAATGTTTTGAATAGAACAATGAGGCTGCTGCGCAGTTGCCGTAGCATCATCTTCAAGTTCTTTGAGCCCCTCTTCTTCCTATCTCCATGGTTAGGATCCATGACTAGTGTAGCATGACCTATCTCCATGACTAGTGTAGCATGACCTATCTCCATGACTAGTGTAGCATGACTTCCATGTTACCCCTAGAGGTCCTGTATAGTTAGAGGCTGGCCATCTCGCTGATAGACTGCCATTGGTTGATTGAGTCACGTAGTTTATGAGCGCCATGTCTGTGGTACCGAGACGAAAGTCTATTTGTTAGTGTGTGTACCTAGTTAAAGTTGTTATATTTTTATACATTTCTTCTCAGTTGTTATATTTTTATACATCTCTACCACTTTTTTGCATATGAAAACTTCCATATATTATCAATGCCTCACTGAATTGCATTTGAGTGTAAAAATTCCACTTATAGAAATAAATTAATGAATATTTTTTTCAAGGTTCAAGGTTCAAGGTGTTGAAATATCTTGGTGAAATTAGCCTCCGATAAGGGGTTCCCTACACCAGTCACAACAGAAGGGCGAATAGCAGAGACAGAAGAAACTGCCTCTCAGAAGATAATTAGAGTACTAATCTGGAGAAAGAAAACAAAAGAAAAACATTAGACCATGCAGAAGAGGACATTGTTCTGAAATAAAACAGTGACCAGTTGGAAGCGCGTTCACTGCAGCTTCACATTGTGGTGATTACCACGAAGGGAGGTGGTGGAGTAGTCGATAACACGGAGCTCCCGGAGCAAAGCTTCTCTTTCGGCATTGTAGCGGGAGCAGTTGAGCAGAACGTGGGATACAGTCTCAGGTGTGTTGCAAGTGGCACAGTTTGTACTGTAAGCTCTGACAAGAGTGTGAAGCGTAGTTGCTATAGAAGACACATACTTGAAGCCGATGAAGGAGGGTCTCTTCAGATCTGCGGAGATTGCCGAGGTTAGCAGCAGTGAGAGAAGTGTCCACCAGGTACCTGAATGAGGAATAGCTGCTGGCCTTCTGCCATTGGGCAAAACGATACTGGTTCATCATTTGTGATCTTACAGTCGCTGAGAGAGAGAGGGGGGAGGGGGTAATTAGTTGCATACCTCTGACTCTCCAGCACCTGCTTCACTGTATGATCAGCGAGGTCATTGCCAGGTATCCCTACATTAATGGGGATTTACTGGAAATTATTTAGAGGGGATCCACTGGAAGTTAACCGTGATTCCGGCAGAAGTGACTTTAGAGCAAGTCTCCATGATCTTCCGGATGAGGAAAGGGCTCTTGCTGTCTCGCTTCTGGAGAGCTTCCAAGGCTGATTTCTAGTCACATAGGATGACAAAGTTGCCACTCTCGAGGCTGAGGATGAAGAGTACAGCTTCAAGGATAGCATGAAGTTCAGCACAGGTAGAGGAAACGAGATGCGGGAGACGGAAACCTCTGGCAATGCCTGTATCGGGGATGGCAAAGGCAGAGGCAGCACGTAGCCTCTCCTGGTTCACAGATCCGTCAATGTAAACCTCAGTTCGAGCTTTCGACCTAGAGAAGGGACAGTGACATTGATCATAAGATCACTGTTCTTCCAGGATGGAAGGTCAGGGAAGAGCGTATTGCCAGCAGTTGAGCTGGCAGGGACAACTCGGTCGTAGACGTCAGTGGCAGAGTCTGGCCTGTTTTGCAACTTCCTGAGAAGCTCATGGTTAAAGTGGAGGTAATGGAGCCTCGAGATATGACACAGTATATCTCTCTTCTGGTGTAGATGGAAAGCCATATATCAGCCTCTGCAATGACACACAATTGGTGTGTTAGGACAGAGTCCGAGACAGAGGCACAGAGATATATTTTGTACAGTGGTCAAGTTGCTTAGCTGTGAAGCAGAGGCATTGCTCAAAAGGTGACCACTGTCACCTTCTGAGTTGACACGGGACACAGAGGTTCTATTGCCAGTACAAGACCAGGAGGATCTTGCAGGAACTTCCCCAGTGGGTGTCAACTGCCTTAAGATGATGAGGTCCCCAGGTCAGCCTGTTGTCCAGGACGACATTAAGGAATTTATGCAGTTTGATGACGATGTGGTCTGGTCCAAGCATGAGGCCAGGAAAGGTGGTTGAAAGGCATCTCTTCATGAGAACCATGGCCACAATCTTATCGGTGGAAAGAGTGAGGCTTAGGTTGTCGAAGAACTTGACGACCGTGGCCACAGCTTGTTTCATCTTGAGCTGAGCATAGGAGGAGTCCTGGCTAGGGAACCAGATGCTGATGTCATCCGTGTAGATGGAAATACCCACTATATTCTCGAGTTCAGAGGGTAGGCCTGACAGCAAGATGTTCAGTAACATCGGACTGAAGACACCCCCTTCGGTTACTCCATGATTGATAGTGTGGGAGGCACTGAGCATGTTGCCCAGCTTCACGTGAACCATCCTGTTGGAGAGGTATGCCGAGATCAAGTGAATGATATTGCCTCTGAGGCAGAGATTATGGAGCCTGCAGATAATATCCGAGTGGGACAGGGAATCGAATGCCTTCTGAATATCAAAGAAGACAATGACTGTAGTCTGTCCCTCGGACAGTGCCTGATCAGCAGCATAGGTAAAGTTGATAAAATTATCAGACATGCACCTCCCTTTGTTGAAATCCAAGATGTTGTCAGAGAGGAGGCCCCTGGACTCTAGATACCATTCCAGTAGTCCAAGGACCAGTCTCTCTAAGATCTTGCAGAGGCAAGATGATAGAGCAATGGGCCTGTCAGAGGACAGATCAGTTGCGGGTTTCCCTGCTTCAAGATAGGCATGATGTGGTTTGCCTTCCATGACTCAGGTACTGTGCAGGTGGTCCAGGAATGATTGAAGGAGTTCAGAAGCACAAGCAGAGTCCCAGGTGACAGATTAGCTAACTGAGTATAGCTGACGTCGTCAGGGCCTGGGGACGATGAGCGCTTTGAAGCCCCAATAGCAGAGGTGAGTTCCTGCAAGGTGAAAGGATCATTATAGCAAGGCTCAGTCCCAGAGCAGGGCTGATGAGCCATATCCTGATCCTTCACTGGTGGGGCAGGAAGGGAAGAGGTAAGGTGCCGCAAAAAGGCATTAGCAGTAGTGGCTAAGTCCTCCCCATGGGACAGGGCAAGGTTATGGAAAGGTAGGGCAAGCAGTAGCTTCCCTGTCAGGTTCCTGATGAACTTCCAGACTTTCCCAGAAGGGTTGAAGACATTAATGCTGGAGCAGAAGGATCGTCACCTGAACTTTTCACGGCGGTTAAGGTACCTTCTGATCGCAGCATGTAGTCTTCTAGCATGAAGAATGTCTTTTACCAATGCTAGAAGAACAGAGTGTCAGGTCATTGGAGCTGTAGGTACTCGGAGGTCTATAGAATGTGGGCAAACCATCGTTGGCAATAAAGAGTTTGTGCTGTAAGATGACATTCTTGATATCCTCCCGTCTCTGATCACTGATGTCTCCACCCCAGGATGGGCTGTGGGCATTAAGGTCCCCACATAGAATCCAGGACTGAGGGCACTGCAATAGAATATCCTGTAAGGTGGAGGCAGGAAAAGATCATGCTGTTTAGCTGGATGCAGCATGCTATGAAATCACTGTTCTCATCAGTGAAAGTGAGATCAATAGCATGATGAGTGGCATTCTTGTGCACAAGAATCGCCACATTGCAGGAGAGCGAATGATTCTTGCTCATGTGCACAATATGGGGCTTGAAGACATAGTGATCAGGGAGGTTGGCCTCACAGAGAGCAAGGATGGGAACTGACATGAGGTTGAAGCAGTTCCTAATGTCAGCAACCTTGCTCCTGAAGCCCCTGCAGTTCCACTGAAGGATGGAAGGGACGTTAGCACTCCTTTGACCATGCTCATAGTCGGAACGGAACCTTGCTCATAGTCGGGAAGAAGGAACCTTGGAGAAAAGATAGTAAACACAGAGTGTCTAGCAGTCCACAAAGTGCGATATGAGGGAGGCCAACTGATTGAGGATCATCAAAGTTCGAGGTCGAGATTCCTCAAGGAGAGTGGCAGTTATGATCTTGATGACATCCACAAGTAGAGAGAGAATGGTGAACAGGAGGACTGTGTCTCTGTGGTCCTTCCTGAAGTCCTGATGCATCAAGGAGGAGGAGGGCTTATTCAAGTCAGACCGACGAGCAGCCCTGCTCTTCCTTGTCCTCTTTATCTTCCTGGCCAAATGTTTCGTCTGAATGGGACAGGAGTCCACTGCAGAGGTTACAGCAGAATCCTGAACCATGGAGGTACCTGCAGCATATGGGACCTCAGAGACAGGGGCAGAGGGCATAACCTTGGGAAGTGTAACGACAGGGGCCAGGGAAGCAGGGGCAGCAGAAGGTACCTGTGCTTCAAGCAGAGACATCTCTGCTGGCGCTACCTCCATGGCAGAAGCATAGGTCACATGACCCCTCATGGCAGCAGCAAAGCTGACTGAGTGGTCAAAGAGATATCTGCTGCACACGGACTTCTTAGGCGGATGGGGTGGTGGGGGTGTCACCACAGAGCTCAGAAGAGGGACCTTTCGAAGCTTGGTGCTGTCCAAAGAGCAGACAAGACCAAGGGCTTCCCTCTTCTTCTCACAGGCAAGCTTCCTGGTGTGGCACCCAGAGAAGGTGGCAGCATGCGGTCAGTTAGCACAGATAGGGGGTCCTTTGTGCTTGCACTGCTTGTGGAAGTGAGGCCCACTGCAGCGCTTATACTGCACCACACCTCTGCAATTCTTAGCAATGTACCTGAAGCGTTGGCACTTCAGGCACTGAGGTGGGGCCTTGGTGTGAGACTTCACTGTGATCTGATAGAAGCCCAGGTCACGATTCCCAGATAAGGGGAAATCATTGAAGGTAAGGACTACCTTCAATGTACATACAGTACATACATGCGAGCTACTGTACACACAGCAAGCTGCTGTCACTCTTTGATCTGAAAGGGCATCAAGGATTGCCTCATTGGTAAAGGAGGTATCAATACCTTCTATGAGGCCTATAATAATAAAAATAATAATAAATACCCCCTCAAGCAGCTGCTTCCCACAGAGATCTGACAGGAGCCTGTCAGTTTATATGCCAGAGTAGAAAGTCTGTGAGGATGGCAGGACCTCAGCAGAAAAACAATACAAACGTCCATGCCTTATCCGGGGCTCGAACCCAGATCCCTTAGATCAGTAGTTAAGCGCACTAACCACTCGGCCACGGGACGGCTTTTATGAGACCTATATGAGGCATATATTCTATGAGGCCTCATCGGTAAGGGAGGTGCCAGTACCTTCTATGAGGCTTCTATGGCAGGCAGTAAGAGGCTGGGTAATCTACAGTTATGGGGATACCCAGAATGGAGGTGGTGCATTGGAGGTTCTTGGCAAGGTCATGAGAGCTGACCTTGATAGGTAAGCTTCCCGTCTCCAAGTAATGAAACTCCACAATCTGTGCCTCGAGAATCTTCACAATCTCTGTAGAGATGGGGTTCAGATTAGAGGAACTCATGAGTCGTAAGGAGGCCGAAGTCACTATTAAATGAATAGGCTTGGCGCTCTTCCTCTTATGGCTGACAATGACGAAACCATCATCAGCTCTCTCAGGCAGCTTCAAATCAACATTCGTGGTGTTGGACATGTTCATGAGGGGCTGCTCGTTCTCAGTTGTATCTGCCAGGGGAGGGCCGGCAGTAGGAGTCACAGCTGCAGTGCTGTCAGAAGCAGCTGAAGGTGAAGCAGCTGAAGGTGAAGCAGCAGTACTAGCTACTGGTGACATGTCAGACATGGCTTATGCACAGGGGAAGGCATTACCAGGGTTAGCGGAAGAGGCACCCACAGTAATGTCAGTGACAGTGGGTCTCACCACTCATGGCAGCGGAAGTCGAGGATGAAGCAGAAAGTGAGTGGGTCTCACCACTCATGGCATCATAAGTGGAGGAACCTGGCACCTCAGAGGAAAAGACTGAGGTGACAGTAGAGGGGGTCTTGCTACTCATTGAAGCATCAGTGGAAGGACCCAGCACCTCAGAGGAAGTGCCTGATGTGTCAGAATCATGGACATAGGGAGATCTCAAGAGAGTCTTACCCCTTGGCACTGAGCGAGAGTGCGAGGGGCAGGAGATATTGTCAGTAGAACTGGTGGAGGTTCTCCTCTCCCTAGAATAGGTCGGGGAGTCTTTTGCAGCAAAGTGATGATGGTCTGGGCAGCAGAGGAAGCTAGGGGACTGTTATAATCAGACAGGTCGAGGCAGTGCGTTTGTGGGGAGGGTCTGAAGTTACGGAATCAGGCGAGCTCACAGACCCTCCTTTCTTTCGCTGAAATCCTGGGGGATAAGCGGCAGGATGTGATTAGTAGAATTAGCACACACACAAATATAAACTCTAAAAGTTAGATAAATAACTAACAAAGAAACTAAATAACTACAATAGTAATGGAATATAAAAAAAAACCAACGGTAACTCAGGAAACCCTTGTGCTGCAAACAGGAGGAAGGAACAGACAGTAGAAAACTAAAACAATGAGTCAGCGAAAAAAGTACTCTAAGGTAAAGTCGGGAGCTGGAAAACTCACGTCTGTAGCTCGCAGTGGTCGCAGAACAAAGGGGTCCGTCAGAAGACGGCAATCGGCTGCAAAAGTGCAACGAGCAACTGAAAACCAACGAGATTCGTTTGAAAAACGAGCTAATGTTTCCATTTTATCGTCTGTTCATGCCAATATTTGTTCATCTGTCTGTCTGTCTCTCTGTGAACTGTTGTCTGTCCATCTCTCTTTCCACCTCTCTGTCCGTCTATAGACAATCAATTTTTTTACTTTTAGAGATAAGTGAAAAATCATTTTTGGTTGCTTAGGTATGAAAGAAATTTTGCGATTCGCAAAATTTGAAATCTTCCAATAACTTTTATAGCGTCCTCCAGCTGTGGAAAACAATGGAAAATGCTAAAATTTTAAACGAATATTGCAAACTATTTACACTAGAAATCTGAAATTTTGATAGTAGAGAGTTATGGTCAGAATATTTACAATGGCAACAAGGCTTTACCCTCTTAGCTAAAAGGGTGTGCGAAAATGAAACTTTTTTATTTTAAGAGATAAACAAAACAATATCTCTTTTTTTTTTTTGGTTTTACAGGTACTAGCAAAATATTAATATTTACATTTTTCGAATCCCCATCAGTTGGAATTTCCACTGTGAGAAAGTGCTAAGGTGGTAAATAAAAACTCGAAAGGCGGCCTCTAGCGGCTGAAAAACGCTGGAAATGCCAAATCTTGAAATGAATTTTTCAAACGATCTATTTATGCTAAACTTTCATTTTCAGTCATAGAGTGTAATGTTCAAATGGTTTGCACTAATAGTAATGATTTATCCCATCAAAAATTTATTTTTGGTTGTTGATAAAATGCAATTTTTTTGCTTTAGGAGATAAAAGAAAAACTTTTTTGTGTTTACAGGTACTAATAAAATATTAATAGTTTTTTTGCCAATTATGCAGTAGTCCGAATTACCACTGTCAGAGGGTATTGAATGTGTAAAATAACTAAGCGAACGCATATCGCCTCTGACGCATAAGGGAATATCGTTTTCAAAGAGAATGAAATTCTTCCTTTGACTACTTTTTTCACTCCTTAAAAGTTTTAATTACGGATGTTGCTGTTGTTTTTCTGCTGAGGTCCCACCATCCTCATGGACCTTCTACTATGGCGTATAAACTGACAGGCTCCTGTCAGACGTCTGTCACAAGCAGCTGCTTGAGGGGTTATTATTTTAATTCTTTTTAATGTATCATGGATTTATTAGAAGTATTTTATTAGTAATTATACAACATAAAAAGTGTTTGTCTTTTAAATTGTTAAATTTAAAAAAGTTGCTTTCCTCTCACTCCTCTGAAAATAGTGGGCAGATCATTGCTCTCAGTGGAATTTCTACCATAACAGAACCCAATCGCCGAAATTTCTACCATAAACAGATCACTTGAAACATTCGTTAAAAGTTTTGCCTTTTGGATATTTAGTGATCCCTAATGATATAAATTAAAACTACCTTTGAAAATGTGAATTATATTTCATTAAAAAAATAAATAAATAAATACCCCCTCAAGCAGCTGCTTGCCACAGAGGTTTGACAGGAGCCTGTCAGTTTACATGCCATAGTAGAAGGTCTGAGAGGATGGCAGGACCTCAGCAGAAAAACGATTAGTCCAACTAAAAAAGAGATTTCCAATTATCTCTTAAAGCGATATCATTCTGTTTCTTACCTACCTTAGGCTTAGGATCAACTCATTGTTGTCAATGGAATCTTCAGAAGATTGTCAGATTCCACGACCAAAATTTCAAATCTCTAGCATAACTTCATCATTTGCAATATTCGTTTTAAATTTTGGGATTTTTTTCCACAGTTGGCGCAATTATAGCATTTGGGAGATTCGGAAAACACAAATTCTAATGTTTCGTCAATACCCATCCAACTAAAAAATAATTTTTATCTCTAAAACATTCAATTTTCTGTTAAATCAAAAGAAGTTGCATTCACCTCCCTCTTGGGTCTAAAGCAGTGGTTCTCATCCTTATATGCTTCATGTAACTCCTGGAAATGTGTATGTAGCTGGTTATAATATAACAATGGGAATAAAATAAAACATATATATATACATTAAATTTTGTATTCATAAATTACAGATATCGATAAACACAAAAATAACATTTTTGCATAGCAGTGTCGCAAACTTAGCGACTTTGTTACTAGATCTATCGCCTTTTGAGCTATGACGGTGTACCCCAAAAAATTGTACCACGTACCCCCAACAACCTAGAACACATAGACTGCTTATATGGCGGCCATTGCGGGACAATTTGAACCCTTCGGCGGCCATGTTCATTTAGGGCAAAACGCCAGCGCCATCTAGCGTTGGTAGAGGCTGGCAATATCGTATTAGAGTGATTTTAAACGATTACTTTAAATATATTTATTACTCATTTACATTGTGAAAAATAATGATATATGTGCCAAAATAGATATACATATTTGATAATAATCCTACCGAGAGGCCGCAATTTTAGCGTGGTATTTTCTATACATTCAAATTTTGAAAGCCTAAATAGCAGATTTGACAATGGGCTGTAAATGAACTCAGGCCAAAACTACGGAGAATTTTAACATCTGGAATGATAGTGGGGGAAAAAAAGGTAAGTACTTGGAAATTAATATAATTTAATACCTGGAATTTGTAGATCACCTGGAAAAGAAAATGAGTCATTTAGCACTCTATTCTCCTTACCTTCCCGCCCCCCCCCCCCCCAGCAGGGACGGGGGTGGCTCAGTCGGTAGCGTGCCAGGCTCGTAATCTGCAGTTCCCAGGTTCGAGTACCAGCTGGGCCAGCATCGAGATTTATCTCTGCAAAACTCCCTGGCCTGCCCACGGTCAGTAGGGGACACCGATGGGCTTGGAAAGGCCGCCATCTGTCAGATGGGACGTTAAGCCGTAGCTCTGTATGCGGGAGAGCCATACCCTTTGCACGTTAAAGAACACGCTGGATGGCCTTGATGGGAGGCTACCATCTGTCTCCCAACAGCTGTTCCAGTGGGTCCCCTTCCCCAACTTTCTCTGAGCCTTCGGGGTCCATGTGACCTGCCATTTAGCCCATGGTATGCAAAAAAGTGCCGCTCAGAGGTTAAACAACCCAACCCAACCTCCCCAGGATGATCCTATCACTGCACTGACAATTTTATGTTCAATTTTCTCATAATACCTATCTGACAATGACAATATAAAATAACGTTCCTTAGCTTTAACTAATTGAAAATTTTTCCCACTATGAACATTTTTATTTATATTCTATTTAAAGATTCTGTAACAAAAATAGGGGGAGGGTTAAATTGAACTATGTATATCATTGAGCCAATTCATCCAAAAAACAAGTTTTTTTTTATTGTCGTTGTTTTTAAATGCCTGTATTGTTTTACAAAATATTTATCCCATTATCACACCAGAATAGAAAAGTATTTGGATTAAAAATTTTCTTACTACATATCTGTGCAACATGGGTTTTGTTACTTCAAACTCTTGTAGCCTCAAAGGGTTAAAAATGTTTCTTAACCCGTTTCTCCAATTTAGACTTATTGCTTCTGTTAATTAAAATTGTATTCTATATAAAGATTTGGTGACCAGGTGTGGGGTTGATGGTCACTTTGAATATGAAGAGACAAACTTTGTCTATCATTGACTTGATTAATCACAAAATTATTTTCATTTTACTATTTAAATGAATGAAAACATTTTACTTAGAATTCTTTTAACTAATATAATAGTCATTTATCATGATTATAATAGTTTCTGAGTTAAAATTTATCAAAACATATTTCTGTGGACTATGGATTTTACCCCACAATCCTGTGGCCTAAAGGATTATGAAGACCTTTATATACACTGCTTCTGTTAATTAAAATGACATTGGTTAAAGACTGTAATCAAAGGAGAAATGAGCATTGTATATGACATTGATTAAACCAACATTATTTCATTTTCAATTGTTTCATTTCATACTAAAGTTCAAACTATACTAAAAATTATGAATTTTACATTTTTAATTCTTTGCTCAAACTATGTACAGATCTATTATGCGATTTTATGGTAATTAATCTTAACTAAAACAGTCTGGTATAAAATGCACAGAACAAATTTTTGTGTTTTCTTTCGGTGTCCAATTTAACTTCTTGACGTATCGATTTATTACACAGCTTTCAATTTCGCAACGAAAATCCAAAAAAAAAATGTAAACAAAGTGCTAAGAATATTTTCTTAATATCATCTGAAAAAAACTGTTGATGACGCGACCGGAGAGCAATAATTTTTATTTGATGAATTCTGTATCTTCCACAGGTAATCTGTGTATTTACCATGGAGGGAACATTGATTCTCACATGTATAATTTTAGTAAATATAAATTGTGTTTGCATACCCATGAAAGACAATTCCATTATCTTTTCTGTACTTATTGGGGCAATTAATTGCACAGCATGAATTCGGCATTTTTCTCACCGTTTAAGGTACTTTATAAACCTAAACTTGCAAAATAACACTCACAGAAACAAGCATTATGCTACAGAGCTGAAGCACGCTGTCAGCGAGTTGCCCTAAAGTGTCATGGATTCGAAGTTTCCGGAAATCACGTGTTGGCGGCGGTGAAAGCAATAAAACGATTAGAGGTCCTGTATAGTTAGAGGCTGGCCTTCTTTTCTTCTTTAACATTTCTCATCATAACCTGGACCTCTTTGTGAAGTGGGCCTCGGCCCTCTTATCATCAGGTCCATGTGCTAAATTTGCTGTGGGTGCAGATGTCAAACAGGAAAGTGGACTGGCACAGTGAAAGGCCAACAACTGTACAAATTGGCAGAGGGTATTTGGCCGCAGGCCACCCAGTGGTTGAAAGTAGAGGCTGGCCTTCTTCTTCTTCTTATATATCCTTCTTTCTAAGCTGGACCTATTTGTAAAGGGGGCCTCGGCCCCCTTATCATCAGGTCCATACGCATAAAGGGCAGTGGGTGCGGATGAAAACAGCAAAGACTGGCCAGCACAGTGAAGGCTGGCAATCGTACATATTGGCAATTGGGCTTTAGGCCGCAGGCCGCCCAGTGGTGGAGAGGCAGATGTTGAAGGGTGAAGGACCATCTCGGTGATTCCCTATCATTGGTTGATTGAGTCACGTGTTTTATGGAGCCATATTTTGTCGTACCGTGAGACGAGAGCCTATGAGTTAGTGTATGTACCAAGCTAAAATTTCTCAGTTGTTATAGTTTTACACATTTCTACCACTTTTTTGTCTATAAAAGCTGTCATATTTTATGAATGCCTAACTGCGCTGCATTTCGGTGTAAAAATTTCAGTCAAAGAAATAAATTAACGAATATATTTTTTCCGAGAAACTCCATCAGAAGACGGCAAACGGCTGCAAAAGTGAAATGAGCTAATTGGAAACCAACAAATAATTTCTTTTCAAGTTCGTTTGAAAAACGAGCTAATGTTTCCACTTTGTCATCTGCCAATGCCAATATTTGTTCGTCTGTCTGTCAACTGTTTTCTGTCCATTTGTCTTTCCACTAGTCTGTCAGTCTATAGCCCTTTAACTACCACAGGCCTTGTAAAACGAAGTCCTCAGAATACCAAACCGGCCGAGTTTTGAAATGGACTCTTCCAAGTTTGTCGTCCCCCCTTCCTTCACCCGAAGGGAGAAGGAGTTAACCGCAGCCGAGCCAGGAAGGGCTCCCCTCCACTCCGTAAATTGCCTCTCATTAAGCTGAGCATCCCTTCACCTCGAAACCCATATGGTCATGAGTTACACACACCCATTGAACACGAAATATCAGACTCCTGTGACTTCTGCTCTTAACTCCTTTCCCAAAACAGTTTTTAAAACGCATGATGTTTGTCGATTTTTGAAAAGTTTTTTCATTATTATTTTTAATAATAACTTTTAAAAGCTATTTAAATTTGTTTTTCTACTTAAAAACTGGCATAAGATTGTAATTACTTGGATTACATCTTTTTACATAAAATAGATGTCATAATTAGAAATTTTTCAAAGAAAAAAGTTTCCAATGTTTCCATTTTTTGAATTCTGATATCAGTTTTCTAACATCCAGCAAAGAGAAAGCTGTTATTAATAGTCGAATGTATGATGAAAGAAATTAAAGATTATTAAAATAAAGGACCAAAAATAGAAATCAGTAAGAGTGCTGTACTGATTTTTAAAGAATACATTTTAATACAATTGTAGAGAGTACTCTAACATAAGAATCAAAAATGTTTTTGAGAAAAAGGTTTGCATCTGAGATAAAAGTAATCGAAGTGGATATTGCAAAAGATATCCGAGGAAGCAAAGACTAGATAAAATGAGAAATAGAGAAACTAAAGCAATCAGAGATTGCATAAAAATATTGGAGGTGTAAAAAATATTATCAAAATGAGAAAGACTTATGAATATGATGGATAAAGGAAGAGGGCTAAATTTAATATGGAAATGAGAACCCGCTGGAAGAAGACCGTGAAAGAGATGGAAAAATGGTGTGGAAAAAAGAATGCCGAAAAGAGGACTTCAAGAGCAAGATTGCAAAGATAAAAATAAGTGAGTGGATAGAGAGAGCTGACTGGGACCACACAACTTAAACTTGGGAGGGTGAAAAGAATAAAATCTTGTATCATTATAAGTTTTATAGAATACATTGTTAAGTAATTGAGTAAGTGATCAATTCAACAAATGTTTAAATCAAAAGTAGTCTGTTCTGTTCTATTTTACATTTCAGATCATCAGTAATGTGACTAAAAAAGTCTTATGGGTGGAGGGTTACATACTCGAGTCCAAGGACAAGATCTAGGGAGGGGGGGCATTTCCTATTCCTTTCGAGAATCATAGTTACGGTAATAGAAATAAATATTACTAAACTTACTTAAATTAAAGGTGAAATTTTTAGGTTAAATTAAAGGAAGTATCATTAATTTCTTTTGTTATTTCAATTACCAGTAGCCTCACTTCAGAGCCTTTGATCTAGAATGAAAAACGTTAAGTTATGTTTCATGTTTATGTTTCATGGATTTTTCAAAAAAAAATTAAAAAATTTATAAAACGAGGGGAAAAATGATATATTGCATTGGAAATACAGCCTCTTGTCCCCCCCCCCCCCTTTCCGTTTTTTCTGCTCGATTTTGTTTCTTGTTTCCCTCTCTTCTCGATTTTTTTTTTCAGATCCGGACCTGCTCGTGTCTATTGGGGTGAGGAGGATGGAATGATGCTTGAGTTAACATATTTCGTCTGAGCGGCTCAGTTTTCTGCACGATGGGCTAAATGTCCTGGTCACAGCAAAGATCCACTATACAGTTGCTAGGAGAAAGATGGAAGCCTGCCTCAACCTTACTGTTTTAATGGGACAGGCTATAGTTATCCTGCACACAAGGCTAAAATTTTACTTCCCATTTAACTGACGTCGGCCTTCCCAATCACTTCAGTGTCATATTTTCTCCCCGAGGGCAGGGTAGATATTATCTATATACCCTCGTCAAACAGCTGCTTGTCACAGAAGTCTGACAGGAGTCTTTCAGTTTAATACGCCATAGTAGAAGGGATTTGTGAGGATGGCTGGTCCTCAGCAGAAGAACAACACAAACATCCATGCCTTATCCGGGGCTCTAAACCTAGGTCCCTTTGATCAGTAGACAAACATGCTAATAAATAATAATAATTTTTTTAAATTTTTTTTAATCTACTTTTAGTGTTCCAAATGTAACTCTATCTATTTTTTGTTCCAAATACAAATGTTTTGGATTTCAAAGCAGGTAGAGAAGTCTGAGATATGAATAAGACATGATCAAGATTGCAAAGATAAATATAAGTGGAGAGAAAGAGTTGATCTGTACCACACAACCTGAACTTGAGAGGGTGAAAAGAATGAAATTGTGTATCATTATTTATGAATTACATTGGAAAGTAATTCAGTAAGTGATCCAATTAAGCAAATAACCAAAACAAGCTGAGAGGATGGAAAAGGACAAGAGCATGGCGCATGCCTAAAGCGAGTAACCATGGCAGAGTGTGTGGGTGTGGGGGGGGGGGGTAGAGTCAGCGTGTACCAACCTAAGACCAGGGACCACGGAAAACAGAATGGGTGGATAACAATACAAATTTGTGCGGACAAAACAATACAATATTCCGGGCCCCCTGGGTACGTTCCTGTCTCTGTCGTTACACAAGAAGCTAGTCAAAAGTTGTTGATGTCTCCATCTTCTAATCACATCATTATTTGCTTAGTCAAACCACCGACACTTCAGCATCTAGAGTAGTAGTCAACAGGAGATATTTTCTCGTTGTAGCATTACAGCGCGACAACAAATGAGCTGCAGCAAAATTAAGAGGAAAACGAATAAAATTGTATGGTAAACTCAAAGGGAAAAAGAAATTGAGATAACTAAAGCTTCTATTTTTTCTTCTGATCTATAATTCAATCCCCTCATCAAATAGTTACGTACTGTGTCGGCCAATACACTTAATAATACGGCTTTGGTTGAAGTAAATGTTTTCATAATTAAATAACAAATGCTATAAATTTGAATCTGAAAACACCGTCCGATCACCGAAGTTAAGCAGCTTTGGGCGCGTTCGGTACCTGGGAGGGTGACCACTTGGGAACAGTTGGCAAAAAATCTGATGAGGGCCCGCCATCCTCACAGATTCCTCTATTATGGCGTATTTAACTGACACGCTCCTGTCAGACCTCTGTGGCAAGCATCTGCTTGAGGAGGTATTTATTTTTATTTTATTTATTAATGCGCTTATTTTAAATTGTTCTTTTGATGGCGAACTTGTATCATAAATAAAAAGTATCATTAATTTCTTTTGTTATTTCAATTACCAGTAGCCTTTGATCTAGAATAAAAAACGTTAAGTTTCTTACTATCTTGTCACAAAGGAATTATTTTTCATTTAATAATTTGTTTATTTATGGCCGAGTGGTTAGCGTGCTTGGCTACTGATCTAAGGGACCTGGGTTCGAACCCCGGGTAAGGCATGGATGTATGTGTCGTTTTTCTGCTGAGGTCCTGCCATCCTCACAGACCTTCTACTATGGCATATAAACTGACAGGCTCCTGTCAGACCTCTGTGGCAAGCAGCTGCTTGAGGGGGTATTTATTTATTTATTTATTGCAGAGCTCCAAACATGCCAGTCGTGCAGTATAGGAACTAACTACCCCAAATTTGCTGTTAGGAAAATAAGACCCCCTCTCCCCCCACCCGAAATTTTAGGATGATTATGTAATAGATAGATAAATTAGATTGAACTAATAAAAGTTAAGTGTTCTGTGTATTAATTTGTTTTCAAACCACTTATTATTATATTACGTGAAATTATATGTTTTATGGGATCTTATATGAATTATGCATCTATATCTATATTTTTTCAGTTCCACCAATTTTTAAAAGTTTTGCAAACCATTCTTCCGGTAAATATTCCGCTATGAATTCTTTTCTAAAAATTAATATTCTCTCAAGCAGTTGCAGTCGCCCTCAAGCAGATTACGAGCCTGCCGGGCTATCGACTAGGCCAGGCATGGCCAACTGTTTTTGCCCCCGGGCCGGATTGGAAAAAAAATATTTTCACGGGCCGGACGAAATATTAAAATTGAAAAATTTTAAGCAAAACACTTATTTCTTTAAGTAAACAAAATTTTATTATGAAATCTGTTTATGAATAATTGTAAGTAAATCAATACAACAAATTAACATAATAACTAATGCGACGTGTTGAGGCGGTTTGCATCGCTTATTATTTTTTTAATATCTGGTTCTATACTTGTAGTAGCTATTCTTAACAGAGCCTCCAAATGTAAATCCTTCAATCTTGATCTTGTTGTACTTTTATTTAGATTCATTAAAGAAAAGGTTTGTTCACAAATATAAGTTGAGCTAAAGATTACTAAATACGTCTTGGCAAGTTTTTTTAAATTTCCATATTTTTCATTATTCAATTGCTTATAAAAATTACACAAATTTTCTTGCTCTTCTCGATATTTCTCATGTAATAATTCATCACATTGTAAATTAATTATTTCTAATTGTATATCAACAGGAACGTCATCAACTTGTAGAGAAAATGGATTTCGGATAATAGATAAAGTTTTATCAATTTTTTTGAAGCAATCGAATCTCTGCTCGAAATCTGTCATTAGTGCAAGGATGTTTTTATTAAATGTTTTAACCTTTTCTTTTAAAATATTTAAAGTATGGTCTGTAACGTTGGAAAATGATCAAATTTACATTCAGCCAGAATTGTAGAAAAAAGTCTAAGCTTCATTTTAAAAGCTCTTAATTTCTGTATTAAATCATGAGCAAATAAATTTTTTCCTTGTATACATGTGTTAAATTCGTTCAAATGTGTGAGAATATCCAAAGAAAATGCTAAATCACAAATCCAATTTGGATCTAATAATTCAGGAAAATCCTCATTTTCTTTAAGCAATAAAAATATTTTTATTTCCTTTTGAAGGTCCCACCACGTCTTAAAACTTTTCCCAAACTTAACCAGCGGATTTTATTGTGATATAGTACATCTAAATGACTGGTATTTAGTTCTTCAAGGAGATCAATAAATTGCCTGTGATTTAATCCTTTTGATCGTAGGAAATTCACTAATTTCACAACTACATTTGTAACATGATCGATTTTTAAAATATTTTTGCATAGTGCGTGTTGATGAATAATGCAGTGTATGGGTATAATTTTATGATTCGGATCGATTTCGAAAATTTTATCTTCAATACGTTTGATGAGCCCAATTTTTTTTCCGATCATGTTTGGTGATCCATCTGTTGCAACATTCACCAATTTTTTTTCAGTCAACATTGTACTCCAAAAAACACTTTTCAATCTCTCGGAAAAGGTCTTCTCCCTTTGTTGTACCTTTCATCGGAACAATTGATAAAAGTTCTTCCGAAATTTGAAAATCTTCGGTGATAGCTCGGATAAAAATTAACAACTGAGCAGTATCTTTTACATCGCAACTTTCGTCCAGAGCTATTGCATAAAAATTGGCCGATTTTAAATTATTTAATAACTGGTTATTTATATTAACATTTAAATTTTCTATTCTTCTAGCAATAGTTTGCCGAGACAGGCTTATATTTTCAAATTTATTTTTAACTTCTGAACACATCACATCGCAAACATCCAACATGACTGTTTTACAAATTATCCTTCAGCAAAAGGTTTTCCACATTGAGCAATACGTTTTGCTACTAAAAAACTTGCTTCAGTAACAGATTCTTGTAAGTGATTTTGCTTTAAAAATACATTTTGCTGTCGAGTCAATTTTACTACCAGATCTGCGGTTTGTTTTTTTCGGCTTTCTTCGTTTAAATTTTGTGCGTAACTTGCATGTTTGGTTTCAAAATGTCTTCTCAAGTTGTATTCTTTTAAAACTGCCACACTCGAGTTACAAATAAGACAAACTGCCTTATTATTGTACATTGCAAAAAAATATTTCCACCTCCATTCTTCATTAAATATACGGCATTCTAAATCTATTTCCGTTTTTTCGAAGCCATCCCTGGAGTGAAAAAGTTTCTTAATATACAATATTTTTAAAAACAAAAATAAAATAACATACCGTTTAATAATAAATTGCCTGACTTTGGGTGCTGCACAGCAAGCTCCGCCTAAAGAGTGGGGTTTCACATCAGTGGACTGAATTGTGCGCGCGCAGCACCTGCCTCTCGTTCCAGTCAACTCGCCTGCTGGCAACGTCGGCTTGAATATCAAACAGATCATATCGAGTACAGATGAGTATAAAAGATTTAATTCTTTATAACGGAATCTTTTTTAAAAAATATAGAAGTATCGAGAATTCATTCGATTAATTACTAGAAGTTAAATGCTAATATTGAAAAATTGTTCGCGGGCCACATAAATTCATTACGTGGGCCGGATCCGGCCCGCGGGCCGTATGTTGGCCATGCCTGGACTAGGCCATCCCCGCCCCTCTCGCCGAAGAAACAATGGATATGCATATGTTATCGTATGTCAATAATAAAATTATTACCTTATACTAAATATTTCAATTATATTTATTTCAACACAAATTGAAAAAAAGAAGAATTTTTTTCCCGATAATTATTCATCTAATGGAGTTATTTTTAACCTGAAAAAAGTCGTACCCTATATATAGATGTGTCTTTCTGCTGCGGTCTCGCCTTCCTCACAAATTTTGTCTATAGCGTATTATACTGACAGATTCCTGTCAGACTTCTCTGAGAAGGAGATGTTTGAGAGATAATTTATTTTTATTTTCATTTCATTGCATAAACTGATTATTTTCCTAAGAAACCGAATTCAGTTTCGTGAATGGAAACAAATATTTGTTCTCAGTGAAAAATTTTAGAGTCGAAAAGCAATTTTACTGACTGCATCTTATCTCTAGAAATTACCCTTCAGATTGTCACTAGAACGCAACCAGTTGATGAGAATGCGACCTTCAGCTGATTACCATTCTCTGTAACCCACCCTAACCTGCAGGGTACTGCAGTAGTAAGCGGGGAGAGCCATACCTCTAGGGCATGCAATAAAACAGAACAAAAGGCGTAACTCCCATGTTTACTTTCATTCGGCAGCCAACGCTACAAACTAAGCAAGTCGAAAAGAGTCGAAAAGAGAAAAAAAAAGAATAAAGTGAAATCAAACATCTTTCAAAAATACATTTGCTAAGCAGAAAACAGTACATAAAATTTAAAGCAATATCAGAACTATGAACTTTATTTTGAGTTTTTGGAAGAAACAATTTCTAAATGAACTTTTATTTCGTTAAGAGTGAATTATGCTTGGAATAATTCCGTGATCAAACGGAAAAGTCAGCAATGAAATTATAAAGTGCTATCAATAGGTGTCGGCAGAGGGAGCTGGAAGGGAGGAGAGGGCAATTACCTCTCTCCTGGTAAAACTGATTGAAAAATAAATTAATGATAAATAACACAAGTGTACTAAATAATAATATTATTTTCTTACAAAATGTAGTATTGATTTTTCCCTTTACGTTTCCTATGTTTTCGGAAGCATATCATTTATATTTATTAAAATAAGAAAGCATTTTTACATATATTTAAAAAAAATAAGTATCTAATTTTTTCCATTCTATTTTCAGACATCCTCATTTGCTTTGTTTTGTGATATATGCATAATTACTGTCTCCGCAACTGCTCTGATTAATGAAAGACTTGAGTCAAATATTTATATTTTGAAAAATTGATTTGCTTTCCCATTATCTGAAAAAAAAAAGTTTTAACTCCACTCTGAAATAATTTTGCCCCCCCCACTCCCCATAAAAAATTACACCGGAGCCATGCAAAAAAAACTTTTGCTGAAAAAAGCTTTAAAGATTAACATGATTAGATTCGAAAAATGAGATTTAATAATCAGTTTCTAATTCTTACATTTTTCTGTTATCAGTAATTAACATCGGGTAAAGAAATCAAACTCTGGTAGAGGAGGGAGATTTAAATCAAAGTAAACAAATATTTTATCTGCATTAAATTCAATCTTCCATCTCAGCCAAAAGTAAACTATGCTGCCTTCAGCAAAGAATATTTCCCAACCAACTGCGAGGTCAAATTATATAAAAATAAATAAATATTCCCCTCAAGCAACTGCTTGCCACAGAGGTCTGACAGGAACCTGCCAGTTTTTACGCCATAGTAAGAAGGTCTATGAGGAGGGCGAGACCTCAGCAGGGAAACAACACAAACACGCCTTACCAGGGGCTCGAACCCAGGTCACCTTGATAAGTAGCCAAGAAATATATTAATAAATTGCATGACGAGATGTGCTGTTGAAAAATGGTTCAGGAATTCATCAGATGGTGGTAGCTTCACAACTTCAGTATTTTTTACCAGCAGCCTAAAGTAAAAGAAGATCAGTATTGCATTTATTGTTTTTGCGAAGAATGTTTTGTGCTATAGTTTTCGGAAGTTAAGCGGAATGACGCTAGTCTTAGGAATTTATGCCTTTGGACATAAATCATGAACACTTGACTATTTACAACACAATTACATTTCTTGAAATATTCCCTATCACTTGTGACAAATACGCTATTCACACGAAAAAAAAATCGGACCAATTTTAGAGGCAAAAGTTTCAAAAAATAATTGAAAAAATACGAATAAGCCATCTGATTCCAATTTTACTAAAAGAGGCAATATGTACGAAAGTTTTGTTGCGTAAAAAATAAAAAAAAAGATAATCCTGGTTTCTTAGGCAAAAATTTAAGACAGTTCACAGTGGTATTCGCAAAAATATTAAGAAAGTTCACACTACAAAACTATTTAAAATTTCGTGGTGTATTACAGGTATTATAAAGAAAATGTAGTTTTGAACCTAGTTATAAAAGGAAAAGTAGCTCCACTTTGTGATCTGTCTGCCTGTGTGTGCATCTTTTTTCGTATTTCGAAATATTATTAAAATTTCTTTTTGATTAGATAGGTATTGACGAAATATTACAATCGCACTTTCCCCGAATATTTCAGTAACGTCCTATAATGGTGGAAAAAGTGTGAAAATGCCACAATATTTAACAAACATTGCTAACGATATGTTTATGATAGAAATTTGAAATTTGCATGATAGATTATGGTGGTTACATATTTTACATTGGCAGCAATGATTTGCTTCGTGCTTCCAAAATATAGCTGGGAAAATGCAATTTTTTGTTTAATGAGAAACTTCATTTGTGTGGTAAAGGTACCAATAAAATATTAATGCCTACATTTTTTCAATCATTCATTACATCAAATTTCTAATATGAGAGGAATGTAAAGATCGAAAATATAAACTTCATTCTCTTTGAAAACGAGTATCCCTTTTTCACCAGAGGCGATATGTATTCTTCTAGTTGCTAATTGTGTTCCATTTTCTTCTCTCGTAAGTTATATGGAAAAATTATCGATCTAAAGATTTTTTTATTATCAGAATGTCGAAGTGTATTTTTCTTCTTATTTGGGAAGGGGGGGGGGCAATGTTGCCTCTCTGTAAATGTTACTAGCAATCAGCTAAGCTATTTAGTTGAAATTTATATCGAAATATATTTTGAGCTGACTAATATCCTTCTACGGCTTTTATGGCAAACTTACTGGAAGCTGTGAGAGGTGGGGGGGAGGGCTATTTCTAGATTGTCAAGTATGGCATGCTACGTTGGTAGGGAATTTATAATTTCCTGTCTTAAATTTCCAGACACATTTCTCATTAATTATGAGTGTATTCCTTCAAAACCTTAAAGAATACAATCCTCATTGTAAAAACTGGAGTAACATGGAAATTAGTTCCTAAAAGTAGCAAGGTGACTGTTTGGCTTAGTTGGTAGTGTTGGAAGCCTCTACTCTATAGTTTCCAGGTTCGAGTCCCAAATACAGCCGCGCTGAGATTTATTTCCATTAAATCCAAACCCTTCATTTGGTGAGAAAGCAGAACCGATTGGCTTGGAACGATGCCTTACTACGGTTGCGACGTAACGCCGTGGCCCGTGTGGAGGTAAACCACACTCTGTGCACTTTTATTGATGGCCTTGAAGGGAGATTTCCATCTGTCTCTTAACAGCTGCCCAAAGAGTCTTCTTTATCCTACCATGTATAAGCCTTTGAGGTCCTTATTACCTGGCATTTAGCTAATTGTGTGCACAAGAGTGCGACTGAGAAGTAAATAACTCTACTAAATAAAGGTATCTGCTGTAGAGTGATTTTATAAAATGGATTTTAAAATAACACTTCTGCTAAGATTTTCATCAAATTTTGCTTATTTTTCCGAACCGTAATCCCAAGCTACAGTACGGAACTTATATACTCCTCCCCCACGAAAAACTATCATATTCACTGGGAAAACCCAACGTTTTAATTTCATTGTTTCTTTTTTCTTTGTAAGTACTAATAAAATATTATTATTTAAATTTTTCAAATCATCTGTTAGTTCGAATTATCACTGTTAAAGAGTACAAAATTTGGAAAACGATAAATTTCGTTCTCTTTGAAAAGGAACATCCTATATTCTCCAGAGGCGATATATTTTCTTAAAGTGTTTTGACAGAAATTATTCTTACCGAAAAGGGCAGCGTATGATTTTTCGCATCTTGGAAGCGATCTTTCAAAAAGTATTATTCCAAAATATGTGTACTTTACATGAAAATCAATATGGTCCCCTTTCATCTCTCCCCAGAACTACCAAGGCCGTAACAACGGTGAGGCAAGTAAAGCATTAGCCTCGGGCGCACAAGACGAGCGGCATATAAAAATACAAAAATGAGGGGTTCAGAAAAATACAAGATGAGGAGGGTCAGAAAAAGACTGCTATGAAACTATATAGCGGTGCAATTTCTATTCTTGCCTCTGGCACAAATATAGCTAGTTACGGTTCTACCCCCCCCCCCCCCCCCCCCACAGCATGGGGTGTCTGTGTGTGTGTGTGTGTGTGGAGGGAGCAGGTTGACCCATTTGACAGAGCTCCAGACTCACAATTTCATTTTCCCATTTCTACTCCCAAATGCGATTGCACTCAGATTTTCTTCCGTTAACCCCCGTGAGAAGGGGGTCACCGTTGCGCTTCTGAAGATTGCTGTCCGTCAGATGGGACATTAACCTGTGGGTAAAACGCAACACCCTATATAAGTAAAAGAATGCTCTTGACGGGTAAGTGAATTCTCTTGACGGGAGATTACCATCTGTCTCCTACTAATAGCTGCCCAGTGGATCTCCTACACCAACTTTCTTTAAGCCCTTTTGACTTGGCCATTTAGCCTTTTGTGTGCAAAAGGGTGCAGCTTAGAGGTTAAACCTAAGACTTAACCACCCCAAGTGCTGAGTAAAATAACTTTGTCTCTTTACTATTTACTTGGTTCCTAATCAGAGGTACACGAATTTGCACATCGTACAATCATTTATTAGGGTATAATAATCTTTCATCCTTGAATTTTCATTATTACTGAAGTGCGCGTAGCTAATAACCAACGGGACGTGGGTTCGAATCCCTGATGAGGCATGGATCTTTCTTTTTCTGTGTTATCTTTCTACTGATGTTTCGCCTTCATCCCAGTTCTTCTCCATAGCGTATTATGCGTACTAACAGGCTTCTCTCACATCTCTGTGACAGGCTGCTCTAATAATTTAATATTTTATTTATTTTTAGAGTGCTATATATAATACTAACTACCTAAGCTTTATGAGAAAATTTTCTTGGAGCACGTTTTCGGCATGTTCGCACAAAACTTATGTTATATATATAACATATTTCTATAGGCTTTGGTTAGTATTGAAAAAAAGTGGATTGGTGAAGGAAAAGTGGGTTGGATCTTTTCGGAATGTCGCCATTTGCAGTAATATATCCATTGCCGATTTAGATAGAGCATTTCATGATGTGAAAGGAAAGCATATTCGTAGGTAAAGTAAAATTTTAGTGTATAGTGTTTCATTGAAGGTAAATTAGTCATCATAACACGTGACTCTTTAATTCAATATTTTCAACATAATTCACTCAATATTTAAAGGGTTATAGAAATTTAAATATTTAACAAGCTCATTGTATCAGAAATCTATTCCAGAAATACTTTAAAACCATATAATAATTTTATATAGGTCGGATCTAGAAAAAAAAAATATGGGAAGAGCAATTAACTGGATCGAACCGGAAAAGAAATAAAAGATGGAAAATAACTGAATTGGTGTTTCAGTATAAAATTGCCACTCCGTTGCAGTGGTCTTAAAATTCTTTTGAAAAATCGTGTTACATATTTGTTTCATGTTTGTTTCATGTTCATAATATGTAACATTCTGAAGATCAGGGAAAGAGGGACATGCCCTCCCCTCCACCCAAATAATAAATGAAAATGAATGAAAAATAATATGAAAAAAATATGATTTTTGGTTAACAAAGTAAGTTAATGTTAAATATTCCAGATTCTATAACTCACTGAATATTAAAGATATCAAAAGTAGGTATTTAGGGAGACCGCAGTCAGATCTTCAAATGTGATTGCCAATAATCACATTTTTCCATAAAAAGCTATTTTAAGAAATTGTAGAGTTGTGAATTTGATTCCCTCTTGATCAAACATTTAACAATTTCAACTGTTTCTACTTTCTGTTGAGAATCTATCAATACATGAATATATTATTCGGTCCTAAGACATTTTTCTCTTCCCTTCAAATCGGAAAAAAATATTCCATGTTTCCTTTGGTTTTTGCTGAAAAGCAAGTTTCAAGAAAGCAATAAACACACCACATTCTGCAGTCGACTCTTAGAGTCCCCTGTTGCCTGGAGAGATGCAGGCAGTTTGTCAATTAGACGTTAATTGATGGTCGTTTGAACCCTCTGAGCGGGAGATGCACAAAGAGAGGAGGGAGAGTTCACCCGTTCAACCTACCTTCTCCCCGACCGACGGGCCGGTATGGTAGCGAAAGGGAGTCGGCCGGTACAGTCGGAACGGTAGTGAAAAGGATAGACAATCATTTTTTTTTTACTTTTAGAGCTAAATGAAAAATTCTTTTTGGGTTGGATAGGTGTCAAACAAATATTGCGATTCGCAATTTCAAATATTTTAAATTGCTTTAATAGCTCCCTCTAGCGGTGGACAAAGATGGAAAATGCTAAAATTTGCAAACAAACTATTTAAAAAATTTGAGAATATTGCATACAAACTATTTACACTGGAAATAAAATTTTTGGTAGTAGAGTGTATGGTCAAAAGGTTTACAATGGCATCAAGGCTTTGCCATCTTATCCAAAATGGTGAGCGAAAATTAAACTTTTTTTAAGAGATAAAAGAAACAATATATATATATACTTTTACAGGCACTAACAAAATATTTATGATTTAAACAATATTTGATAATCTCAACGTTTCCTGTAGACGTTCAAACGTCTGTAAATCAATAAATATTTTTGTGGAAAAAATTTTGCCAACATACCCTTTCTTTCTTTTTTCCACAAAAATGACTATCACTCTTTCTGTGAATTTTGGGTGCCTCCTTATGGCGCCATCTATGATCTCGGGTGGCACCTATTTCTTTTTTAGTGCTCTGAGTAAGATTGAACAAATAATAAAGTCACATCACGCTATTTAGCATTATTAATGATTTAAACAATATTTGATAATCTCAGCGTTACCTGTAGACGTTTAAACGTCTATAAATAAATAAATGTTTTTTGTGAAAAAAGCCGACGTTAGTTCAACAGGTTAGAATACTCTGACATGTTTCTGGAGAGATGTGGATTCGAATACCGTATGTCGGCAAAATGTTTTCCACAAAAATATTATATTTACATTTTTCAAATCCCCACCAGTTGGAATTTTCAGTATTAGAGAATGCTAAAGTCGTAAATAATAACTCGAAAGGCGACTTCTAGTGGCAGAAAAAAAGCTGGAAAATACCAAATCTTTAAATAAATATTGCAAACGATCTATTTAATCTCGAAACTTAAATTTTTGGTCATAGAGTGTAACAATCAAGTGGTTTACCCTAATAGTAATGATTTGTCCCATTGGTAAAATGCAATTTTTCTGCTTTAAGAGATAAATGAAAAACTTCTTTTTGCACATTACAGGTACTAATAAAATATTAATAGTTTATTTTCTCAATTATACAGTAGTTGGAATTTCCACTGTCAGAGGGCACTGAAACTGTATAATAACTAGAAGAACGCATATCGCCTATGGCGCATGTGGGTATCTCATTATCAAAGAGAATGAAGTCCTTCCTTTGCCTACTTTTTCACTTCCTAAAAGTTTTAATTATGGATGTTCGTGTTGTTTTTCTGCTGCTGTCCCGCCATCCTCATCGACCTTTTACTATGGTATATAAACTGACAGGCTCCTGCCTTACCTCTGTACAAGCAGCTGCTTGAGGGGTTATTTATTTTTTATTGTATGATGGGGGGAAATGCACATGGCACTATTCTATTAGTGATTATAAACATAAAAAGTATTTGTCTTTTAGTTCTTAAACTTAAAAAGTTGCTTTTCCCTCACTCCTCTGAAATCAGCAGATCATTGCTGTCAGTGGAATTTCTACCATAACAGAACTCTACACACCAAAATTTCCACCGTAAACACATCAATTGAAACATTCGTTAAAAGTTTTGCAGTTTCAATATTTAGTGATCTCTAATGACATAAATTAAAACTACCTTTGAAAATGCGAATTATATTTCATTAGTAACCAATTAATAAAGAGATTTCCAGTTATCTCTTAAAACAAAACCGTTTCATTTCTTACCTTCCTTGGGCTTCAGGTCGACTCATTGTTGTCAATGGAATTTTCATTGACAACGACCAAATTCCACGACCAAAATTCAAATATCTAACATAACTACATCATTTCCACTATTCGTTTTAAATTTATGGGATTTTTCGATTTTTCTTCACCCTTATAGAGCGCAATTATAGCTTTTGGGAAATTCGCAAAATGAAAACTGTAATATTTCATCAATACCTGTCTAACCCAAAAATAATTTTTAATTTATCTCTGAAAACATACACTCTTTATTTATCTCTGAAATATATACTTTTCTGTTAAAACAAAAAAAGTTGCATTCACATCCCCCTGGGTCTAGAGGGTCAAGTGATTGTTGCCAATGGCAACTTCGTAACCTTCACATTTCAACACCAAAATTTTAAACTTCTAACATAACTACATCGTTTGAAATATTCATTTGATATTTTCGAACTTTCAACTTTTTCCACCGTTAGAGGGCGCAATTATAACTTTTGGGAGATTCGAAAAATGAAAAACGTAATATATCATTAATTCCTATCTAATACAAAAGGAATTTTTTATTTATCTTTATAAACAAAAATGTTCGATGTCTACAGACGGACAGACAACAAAGCAAAATTATATCTTTTTAAAAAAAAGCCCTAAAATTTACTTTTCCTTTATTAGCCATTTTCTAAAGTGCTTCCAATCATGAACACTGAAATCTGTATCAAATATTTCCTAACCCTTTTCCGGAATCCATAAGTACCGTGCAATACCAATCAGCTTTGCCAACTTTGCACCCCAAAAAAATCCGAGAGACGACAAAACATTGTGTCCAATTTTGAGATGGCCAACCTCTACCTATATAGAGCCTCTGTGATACGAGCAGTCTATGTATTCTAGGTCGTTGCGTACCCCATGTTGAGAACCCCTGGTCTAAAGTGTCAAGTGATTGTTGCCACTGATAACTTCGTAACCTTTACATTTCAACACAAAAATTTATTACTACATCGTTTGGAATATCCATTTGATATTTTGGAATTTTCAAATTTTTTCATCGTTACAGAGCGTAGTTATAAGTTTTGGGAGGTTTGAAAATGCAAATTGTAATATTTCATTAATACCTAACAATTACATACAGATTTTTTTTATTTTTCTGTATAAATTAAAAAGTTCAATGTCTACAGATGGACAGAAAACAAAGAGAAATTATTCTCTTTTTTTTAAAAAAAATCCCTAAAATTTACTATTCCTTTTTAGCTGTTTATTAAAGTGCTTCCAATCGTGAGCACTGAAATCTGTATCAAATATTACCCTTACTTTTTCCGGAACCCATAAATATCCGAGCAAAACCATTCAGCTTTACTCGCCAAACAATCCGAGCGACGACAAAACATGGCGTCGAATTTTGAGATGGCTAACCTTTATCTATACAGGGCCTGTAGCGAGTGGTTAGCGCACTTGGCTACTGATCTAAGGGACCTGGGTTCGAGCCCTGGGTAAGGCATGGATGTATGTGTCGTTTTTCTGCTGAGGTCCTGACATCTTCTCAGACTTTCTACTATGGCATATAAACTGACAGCTCCTATCAGACCTCTGTGGCAAGCAGCTGTTTGAGGGGGTATTTATTTCTTTTATTTAGATCATCGAGGTATTCGATCAATGCCGCCATCTAGTCACAGAGTTAATAACTGACATCTTAATTGGATTCATTATTTTTTAATGAATACTGGTTGCATGAGAGATATTAATTACTATATATTTATATTATATATATTTGACTGATCATATTATCACCAAATCAGACTTAGGCAGTCCGCTCAGAGTGGTTGGGTTGGGTTGTTTTACCTCTGAGCTCATTACAGTATACACTATTCACCAATAAATACTGTCATTCAAACTTAATGTTTTCGTGAAATGAATTGGAATAACAACGTCGTGCCGCAAGCGCAACATGAAAACTACGGTTACGATCTATGACATGAGCACGTTTCATATTTCAAAATTTTAACCAGAAATGGCTTAATGCGGTAACCATTTTTCGCAAATTCGATTCGCGAACAATTCGTTCAAGTAGAACTAATTTTTTAAATGAATGTTCTTTTAATAACTACTTTCTAAAAAGAATTCTTTTAAAAATTCAGATCAACTCAGATGAATTATTTTTGTTTACCAAAACGAAATGAAACGTTTACTTTTATGAAATAATTTAAGTTTTTAAACTGTGTTACTGCACATAATAAAAAACTTTACTTAAAATGTGTTTACTGCACATAATAAAATTTTTACTTTTAGGAAGTGAAAAAGTAAGTACCTGAACGACACTTTTTTGTATACCATGGGCTAAATGGCCAGGTCACATGGACCTCGAAGGCTCAAAGAAGGTTGGGGGAGGGGACTCACTGGAACAGCTGTTGGGAGACAGATGGTAGCATCCCGTCAAGGTCATCCAGCGTGTTCTTTAACGTGCACAGGGTATGACTCTCCCGCACATGGGACCACTGCTTAAAGTCCCATCCGATGGACGGCGGCTTTTCCAAACTCATCGGTGTCATCTACTGACCATGGGCAGGGCAGGGAGTTTTTCGGCCACTCAGAGAAGAGAACGCATCATGCCAAGATGAGATTTCCCCAAGCTGGAATCTAACTGAATACCTCGAGAGAAGTCGGCAAATGCTGCTGAGGAGCGTCGTTATGATTAAGTACACATTCATTACATTAAATATATTAATACTTAATAACGATAAGTACGATTAAGTTCATATTCAGTTCCTATCGTAACGGCGGATTGTTACAAAAACACAGTAGAGGAAAGCAGAATAGGAAGCATGCTATCTGTCACCAAAGCGCGATCACTTGCGAAATGGTTTGGAGTCGTGGCTACATCTAGTTGCTCTTTTCTTTATCCAAGGCCAGATGTTGTGTGTCGGGGGCCCATGGGGCTCTTGCCCCGCCCTTCCTTTCAAAGTGTTTGTAAGAATAATAGGCGTAAAAAATATTAAATTCATTTATATTTGATGCATTTTCAACAATTTGTTTTTAAAGACCTGTAAAACGGAGGGTGAATGTTACACTAAATTGAAACCCACCCCACACACCGTTTCGTTTCGATTGTGTTTTTGCCCGTCTCCCCTACCTCTTCGATTTTTCTCTTGATCCGTGCCTGACAATATCTATGGCTGCAGCTGTAGATGCGGTGCCGTAGATATAATAATTTCTTTATTCTTTCCTCTACTATAAATGTATGGTAGATTTTTGAAAGTCTCCATTTCAAATAAGCTTTGTTTTTAATATTTCCATTGCTCTGTTTTTTACCCAGAATGCGTCGAATCCAATAGTTTCACAGTTGATTACGTTTCATTTCGTATTGGTAGACAAAAATAATTCATCTGAGTTGATCTGAATTTTTAAAAGAATTCTTTTTAGAAAGTAGTTATTAAAAGAACATTCATTTAAAAAATTAGTTCTACTTGAACGAATTGTTCGCGAATCGAAATTGCGAAAAATGGTTACCGCATTAAGCCATTTCTGGTTAAAATTTTGAAATATGAAACGTGCTCATGGCATAGATCGTAACCGTAGTTCTCATGTTGCGCTTGCGGCACGACGTTGTTATTCCAATTCATTTCACGAAAACATTAAGTTTGAATGATAGTATTTATAGGTGAATAGTGTATACTGTAATGAAGTCACGATTATGAAATACTTTTATTTGCTTTAGCTATAGTTCTCTTGATCGGAATATTGTACACAGGCAATTTGGTATCACAAGAGCAAAGATGGCGGACGAATCGAATAGCGACGACAATTCTTTAGATTTGCTTCACCCTGAAATGCTGTCCTTATCAAACCTCCAGCGCCTTTTAAAAAAGGTAGTATATAATGTTAAATTTCATGTCAATATCTCTTTCAAACTTATATTACAAAAACGTGTATTTAAATATTTCTACCGTAATGGGAAATATACCACTAGTGAGTTGCAGACCAATAAAGTATGCTCCATTTGATTTATTCATACAAATATTATAAGGTATTTATATTACACATATATAGGGCAGTACTCATCAAAACTCGTTTTATGTAATTTTTGGAAAAGCTACTGCCGAATGTTTGCCAGATTAAATCTGGCAGGGTCATTGCATGTCAATTCAACCAAACCAGTTCAACACCCATCACATATTTCAATGATCTTTCGCATAAGTAAATAATGATTAGTACACATAAGATGTCTAATTTTCCAAAATATTTTGAGTCAAGAAAATTTTTGTAAGGGTTGTGGGTTGTTTTACCTCTGAGTGGCACTTTTTGCACACAATGGGCTAAATGGCCAGGTCACATGGACCCCAAAGGCTCAGAGAAGGTTGGGGGAGGGGACCCACTGGAACAGCTGTTGGGAGACAGATGGTAGCCTCCCGTCAAGGCCATCCAGGGTGTTCTTTAACGTGCACAGGGTATGGCTCTCCCGCACACGGGGCCATGGCTTAACGTCCCATCCGACGGACGGCGGCCTTTTCAAGCCCATCGGTGTCCCCTACTGACCGTGGGCAGGGCGGGGGAAGTTTTGCTGAGATAAATCTCAACGCTGACCCAGCTGGGACTCGAACCTGGGAACTACAGATTACGAGCCTGACGCGCTACCGACTGAGCCACCCCCGCCCCTCAGTGTAAGGAGTTGATATCATTTAACCTAAGGGGAAAATATACAAATTGTGACTAAAGGTTTTTCTTTTATTTCTTTGCTTCTATGGTAGGTGAGAAGACCAAACTTGGTGTACTGGCATACATTTGCCTTATTAATTCATTATTTGAAAAATTTAATATGGTTTAAAAGACAAAATTTTAAAATGTGGAAAAAAGTGATGTGGCACCATATATTAAAAATTGAAACTGACAAATGTTATACATTATACTCCATAGAAAATTTGTATGAAATTTGGAGTATGGTCATTTCTTTGATAATGAGAAAAAAATATTGAACTTGTACTAATGTTATCACTAATAATGCACTTCAGGTGACCGCATTGACACGTTGCACAAGCGCACAGAGAGGCTCCTGATGTGTTTACTGCTTCGAGGCTGTTGCTGCTTTTGCACTCAAGCACGACTTTGTAACTCCAACTAGCATTCGGCTGCTACTTACAGCTATAAAGCACATGGAGAGGCTACCAATGTGTTTACATTGGTAGCCTCTCCATGTGCATGTACAAGAGTGTCATTGCAGTCCCTTGAAGTGCATCATTAGTGATAACATTGGTACAAATTCAATAATTTTTTTCGCATTATTAAAGAAATGACCATACTTCAAATTTCATGCAATGTTTCTATGGAGTATAATGTACAACATACATCAGTTTCAATTTTTTATGTGATGCCACATCACTTTTTTTCCCATTTTAACATTTTGTTGTTTTTTTAAACCATATTAAATTTTTCAGATTCGATATTTTTAATGAATTAATAAGGCAAATAAATCTACATCAGTATACCAAGTTTGGTCTTCTTATTTACTGTAGAAGCAAAGAAAAAAAAGAAAAACCTTTAGTCACAGTCGCAATTTGTATATTTTCCCCTTAGGTTAAATAATATTAAATAAAAAAAATAAAATAAATTCCTCCTCAAGCAGCCACTTGCCACAGAGGTCTAACAGGAGCTGACAGGCTCCTGTTAGACCTCTGTGGCTCCTGTCAGTTTATATGCTATAGTAGAAGGTCTGTGAAGATGGCAGGACCTCAGCAGAAAAACAACACGCACATCCATGCCTTACCCGGGGCTCGAACCCAGGTCCCTTGATCAGTAGCCAAGCGTACTAACCACTTGGCGATGGGACGGCTAACTCCTTAAAAAAATTTTTTTCACTCAAAATATTTTGGACAATTAGACATCTTATGTGTACTAACATTAATGCCAAAGATCATTGAAATCCGTGATGGGTGGTGAACTTTCTCCACAATTTTGGTTGCTTTGAGGTGGAATGACCCGGCAGGGTTTTTTTTATCTCTTGGGGTGAAATGTAGGAGGAAGTTTAAGGGGATTTATACAATTGTTGGGAATAACTTAAAGTAAGATGTTTTGCACAGCTATAAAAAGGAAACTTAGCAGAGCTAAAACAGTGGAAAATCAGTTAAATACAGTAATGTGATGACTATTGTGCGAACTGAAATTTTAAAACCAGTTTATTTGTAACTGACATTTTCATCAAATTTGTAACGTTGGCTATTTGCACCAAATGCTCAATTTGCCCTTATCATTCATTATACATGCATTGCTCAATTCGATACCACATAAATACTACCACAAATTATGTGTAATGAGTATTGTTATAATTGCAAATGCATCACACTACTGTATTAATTATAGCCATAAAATACACTATCGTTGTGTAATAATATTCTATCATAGCATAGCAACTTAGCCCCAAATGTTTGTGGCAACCTACAGAATTTGTTTAAAAACATCCACGATACCATGGCTAACAATTTCAGTTGAAAGGTTACTCAAAAGGTATTCAGATTTCAAACAACATTTTTTACTGTGCTTTTCACTTTCTGTTACCAGAGAAAAATCTGTTAGTTATCTACAGGAATTACACAGGGTGTACCTGAATTCATGGCCCAAATGTGACGGTATGGTAGTACACACCGAACCCACCAATATTTGTCATAGAATATGCGGTCGCAAACGCAGTCTGGTGCCGGTAGGGGGCGCAGATGAGGTGGCACGGCTTAAAAGCGCTGGATCGGCCAAACCCCAGCATTCTCAGCGTCGACCGGACACGAGATGGAGCAGTTTACTACAAACGCAGAGAAAGCTGATATGCACCTGATGTACGGCGTAGCCGAGGGCAATGGTAGAGAGGCGCAAAGATTATGTGAGCGATATCCTATGCGCCGTGTACCCGATCATAAAATGCTTGCGCGACTGCACCACCAGCTGTCTTAGGCAGGCACCTTCCACATCAGTCGACATGATGCCAGACGAGCACGGATGGTTAGAACACCAGCTATGAGCGAGGACATCTTGCGTATGGTGACAGATAACCCAGGTACAAGCACGTGATCCACCGCCCCGAGCCTGGGTGTGCATTGGAACAGTGTCTGGTGAGTACTGCATGAAAAAGGGCTACACCCATATCACTTGCAGCAAGTGCAGGCATTGACAGCTGTTGATTATCCCCTGCACATGGATTTCGCCCAGTGGTTCCTGCAGCGAAGTGCCACACATCCTGATTTCCCATGCATGTGCTCTTTACAGATGAATCAACATCCTCACATGTAGGCATAGTGAATGTATATAACGTGCATTTGTGGGTGGCCGAGAACCCCCATGGTACATATCCAAATTCAAACCAGCAACGGTTTGCCGTCAGTGTCTGGGCAGGGATCGTGCATGAATACTTAATTGGACCCTACCTACTGCCGGATCGCCTCGATGGGCGAACGTACCGTATTTTTCTGCAACAGGTTTTGCCAGAATTGCTTCAGGATGTTCCAGCTGCAATCCGTGCCTGTATGTGGTTCCAGCACGATGGAGCACCCACTCATTTCAGCATGGACGTGCGTCAGCACCTTCATACCACATTTGGAAGTCGCAGCCACCGATGTGTGTGACAAGCCCGGTGTTTACGTACAGGTACACCGATCACTATTCCGCCATTGTGCTGCCTGTATCATTGTTGGTAGGTGGGCATTTGTTGTAATGATCTCCAATAAATGTCACTCTGGAAACCTCTGTGTCTGTCCTTCATTTCCGACTCCTCACTGCATTTGCGGCCACATATTCTATGATGAATATTGGTGGGTTCGGTGTGTACTACCATCCCCTCACGTTTGGGCCATGAATTCAGGGACACCCTGTATAATTTTAATCATATTGGTGGTGCTGTGTAGCAAGACATGCATTAAAATGATTAAGGTACCATAAAACATCGAATTATACAATCTTACCCCATAAGATCAGGCTAACTTTTTATTTTACCAAGGAAAGACATAGGTAAACTTTGACTAATTTAATTATATGTATGAAAACCAAAAGCAGAAAGTTCCATCCCAATAAAATAATGTTTTCCAGTTCAATAGTAGAGTCCCACTCATGGCAAAACTCAATTTTTTGCAGCTAACTAATGTGCTCTACTCTTATAGTTTTTCACTCATACACAATAGTTTTTCTAGCAGTAGATTTAATTGTATAAGTTTGTTTCTCTACTTAGTACTGATTTGAAATTCAATTAATTCCATTTCTATTTTATCAATGACTAATCATTTGTAAGAGGTTAACTGTAGATCTTCATATTTAATATTATGAGGCAGTATCAAAAATTTGTTAGTTTTCTCCATCTGAAAGAATTAGGTGAACTATTCAAAATATATCTACTGTTGAAGTCAATAAATCAATAGTTTTGTTGAAAAAATTAGTTTTGTCAACTTGCGTGATTTGAACCTATGTCTCTCCAGATTCATGCCAGAGTGTTCTAAACATAGGAGGTGATGGGGACAATTGCCCCTGTGCTTATTTAGGTACGAGAACAAAAGCATTTTTTGGCCCCCATGTTTACAAGTTAAGAATCCAAATCAGCACCCATACAATAGCGAACTGTTAAAGATGATAATTTTTATGTCAAGGTACGATTTTTGTTTTAGTTGAAGTTGGCAGTGCTGAACAGAGGTAGAAGCTGCAGTCTGTGTTGTGTCAGAGGTCTTCTTGACTGGTTCACATGTGTACCATTAATGCAGTGCAAGCACCAGGTAAAAGCAAATGTATTTCTGAAACAACTGGAAAAAGCTGACATTTTTTTTGTTGAAAATTATAAATAGCATTTTAAAACATTTTCAAGGGGCAAATGCTGCCATTCAGAGGAAATGGCTATATTTGAACAATATGTATAAGCTATTTTTGTATCATTTTTCATGAAAAGTCGTAAATGTTCAGATATAACAAGTGATGCAATTTAGCTGGAAAAAGATAAAATGGAGGGGCCAATATAAACTGGATTTCCACCGCAGCATAGCATTTTTCCTTCCTTTTAGAGGTTTCTAAAATTTCTCATGAAATATGCATATGTTTAATAATTTTGTGCCTCTCTTAACCTTAATTACATTCTCAAAAGAGGGGGGGGGGAGGCAAAGGCACCCTTGGCCCCTGCTCGCCCCCTACATCCAGACCTGGATATAATTACTCTGCCCCTATGGTTCTAAGACAATTAAACTAACACTGGCTCAGTCTTTTTTTTTTCGCTAATGTGACCTATCACTCTCCCATCATTGTTGCTGCTGTTGCAATCTATGATCAGGGAAGGCAATTTTTTAACATTGCACTTTGTAAGATATAAATAAATCACTCAGGCTCTAAAGCATTATTAATAGATATCTATTTTCTTGGTAGTCTTTTCAGCAAAATAAATTGAAATTAAACCTTTTCCAGGTCCAGCTATTTTTTCACTCTGATCAAGCAAAAAAAAAATTTAACTTTAGAACTTTTTTGCCAAATAGCTGATGAAAGGAATTATGGCATGTTGTGGCTGAGTGGTTAGGGCGCTTGGCTAGTGATCTAAGGGACCTGGTTCGAGCCCCGGGTAAGGCATGGATGTACGTGTTGTTTTTCTGCTGAGGCCCTGCCATCCTCTCAGACCTTCTACTCTGGCATATAAACTGACAGGCTCCTGTCAGACCTCTGTGGCAAGCAGCTGCTTGAGGGGGTATTTATTTATTTTTATTTTATATGCCAAATTAATCAGCATTTTATTCTGGATTTTCTGAAAATAAAATATTTAACAACAAAGATGACTAGTTTTATTTTAATAGGACTTTTTTTTTACTAATATAGTAAAAGAAATGCATCTGGCAACACAAAAATTTATTTAAAAAACACTAATAGACAGAAATGATTATAATGCACATGAGTAGAAAGGCTATTTATTTCTGAATAAGAAAAAAATTTTCTTTTTTAAAGTAAACATTTCTTCCATTTTGTAATTTTTTCTCCATACCATACTTTGCGAAAAGTTCTGGCTTGTTGCAGAGTCCAATAAACAAGTCAACTTTAGAATATTTTTAATGAATAGTTAATCAACAGAAATAGGTCATGTTATATACCAAATTAAAGAGAATTTAATTCTGAATTTTATTGAAGTAAAAAATATGAATATTATAGTAACATATTAATATTAATAACACTTTTTACAGTGATAACTAAAAAAAATAGGTACATATTTCATAATTACTTCCAAAATCTTCCATTTTTGAAAATTTAAAGAAAAATATGTTGATAATAGTTCAAGTTTGTGAACTTAAATCAGGGGATTGCTTCAATACAGAGTAACATTAACAAACATCGGCAATCCATATAGCACTTCTAAAATATGGCCATCAGATAATTTTATTGAATTATTTATATTTTAGTTTAATAAAATATGCATCAAATGTAAAAGAAAATATTATTTTTCAAGCTTGAATTATGTATTTTTAAAAGATATATATAAGTAAATTTTCAAATGGCATTTTTTTTTAAATCGAAATTTTGTGTTGTACAAAAAAGTCTACCACGTCATCTGTATATGTTCGGAGAATCTGAATTGAGGGGCCAAGGATGTATGCATACGTTTTTAGTACAACAAAAAATTCGGTTTTTTTTTTTAAATAAAAATTGCCATTGTAATTTTACATATATATATCTTATAAAAAAATATAATTCAGGCTTCAAAAATAATATTTTGTTTTTTTAATTTGATACATTTTTTTAAACTACAATAATAATATACAATTATAATATTTTATAAAGCCTACTGATTGCCATTTCTTAGAAGCAGTAAACAGTATTGCCGATTTGCTTGTTAACGTTCCTATTTGCTGAAGCAACCTTCTGATTTAAGCTCACAAGAGTGCTTTGAAGTATTATCAACAAATATTTCCTTAAATTTTCGAAACTCTCGTAAAAATTAACAAAAAAAACTGCTATATTTAAAAATGATAGATTTTGGAAGTAATTACAAAATACATACCGCTATTTATTTTTTTCCGTTTCACACTCTTTTCTGTCTTAAATCTATTTCAGTATTCCCAAGTTATTTTTATCATTTTTCCCAGCATTCTCTGCATCTTTCCCACCTTCAAAATCGAAACTGGAAGGAAACACATCCTTCTTAGAAATTCTGGTTGCAGCTGCATTTAAACTGAAGCAAACAAGACGCAGATGGCTGACACATGCAATCTCCGTTTCATGTGCTATAAGTGTTTTTTACAGTTTTGGTCCAGCATATTGGATACTCTTTGTAAAGTTAGTATTTTTTTTTATTTTTAAACCTTAGTTTTCATTTCATTAGATTTATTTTCCGAAAATAGCGATCGTTTGGCCTATTGATAAGTATTGATTTTTTTTTTATGTTATATCGTATGGCCGGTCTACAACTTGTTGCTGTGGATATTTTAACATTGCATTAGGCTATATGTTAATTTTTATTTTATTATTTAAAACTTTGATATAGTATCATTTTCTGAAAATAAATGAGGTCTTGGATATAAAAGCAAATTCATTTCTGTATATTCCGTTAGTTAGCGATCTTCAATCGGCTGATTTATTATCTTTCCGAGTTATGCTAGATCGGAGGCTGACTTAAAAGTTGTTTTGAATATTTTATTTAACTTCCCATTAGGTTATATGTAATTTTCTTTTATTATTTCTTTTTTTTTAATAAAAATCTTTCAGCTTGTACTGTTTTCTGAAATTGAATGTCTTGGATACTGAAGCAAAATAGACTTCCTTGCTACGGAAATCGGCCATAATTTTGGAGGGCAATTTCGGGACGGGCTGGTCCTTGGGGCACAAACCTTTCTGTACTTAGCCAAGATCTGCAATCTTCAATATCCAAAGAAAAAATTCATAATGTTTAGTAAAAAAAAGCAGCCAAGGAAGTTTTTTTTTCTATTTCATAACCAGTTCAGTAAATCCTGTGATGTGAGAAGGCCAAGTCACATTGTATAACACTGGCCATGTTTAAAATCTACGATACTGAAAACAATCATTAAAAGAAATAAAAATCATATTTCAGGTTGAATATTATATTATTCGGGGGGAAATTTCCTTTCGATAAATATATGATTTAACTATTTTTATCCATCAGGTTTTCCAAAGTGAAGCCTTAATTGTATAGTGCGATCTTTTTTTTCACCATATCACATTGAAAAGGCTTATTAAAATCAATATGCTTGCAAATTTGTTTATATTATTCATTTTCATAAAATTCGTAATAAAATTCTGTTTAATTTGGTATATAACATGACCTATTTCCATTGATTGGTTATTTTTTTTTTAATTCTAAAGTTGACTTGTATATCTGACTTGGCACAGTTGGCCAAAAGCCTGGAATTTTCTCAAAAAAAAAATAAAAATTCATAAAAATATTTACTTAAAACGAAAAAAGTAATTTTTTTGTTATTCAGAAATATATAGTCATTTTATTCATGTGCATTTTAATCATTTCTGTCTATTAGTTTTTTTTTTAATAAATTTTTATTTGTGTTGCCAGATGCATTTTTTTACTACATGACTCTAAAGAAGTCCTATTAAAATAAAACATTGCCTTTTTTGTTAAATACTTGATTTTCAGAAAATCCAGAATTAAATGCTGATTAAAAATTGTTCCATAGTAAATACACAGTTACTTTGTAGAGATAGCTTCTGATTAATGTTTGAAGTCTATCTCTACAGGTAATCTGTGTATTTACTATGGATCGATTTTTAATCATATATACTCTTTAGTGTTATCGACCTTTTCATTAACATCTAAAAATCAATAGCAACAATTGGAAAAAGTTGCATCTCCTTGAGTATAGATGGCACTATGTCAGCCATGTCTCAGTGAAGATTTATAAGGTCTTATTCTGAAAAATTTCCTTGTCCGATGCATGGTGTAATGGTAGCACGCTCTGGCATGAATCTGAAAATTTGCAAGTTTGATTCCCGCCGTGTCAGCTTTGAAATTTTTTCAGAAGCTTTAATAAATGCTGATAATTTGGTAACAACATACCATAATTCATTTCATTAGTTGTTTGGCAAGAAAGTTCTAAAGTTAAGTTTTTTTTTGGCTGAGCATAGTGAGAAAAAAGCTTGGCCTCTGGATGGAAACCTGTTTTTCAGCCTGGTCACTGAAAGGGTTAAGTGCTGGAAAATGTGTAAATTTGTTAAAAAATCAAAACTTAGACAAATTCATCCAGCTTTATTTCAAAGGCCTTTATAAGGTCACTGAACAAAAAATTAGTCATCTCCTGCTGTAAGAGGGTTACATCCGTTCGACAGCAACAGAGGGCACACCAGTAATAAATGCACCCTACAAATAGCTGTGCCTTGTGCTATGGGGTTCATACAGTGACAAGAAGTAGTTGTGTACCACAATTGTGTTAGTTGCTCCATGAAACATTGGTCGTGCCAAAGATGTGAATGAGTGGAAAAAGTTGTTATTGCTTTTACCTGAGCCAAAGGGCATAGTGACAAGATGTTGCTGCCTTTGCAGGTGTGTTGAAACGTACATCCAAAGGGTCTTCCAGCAGTGGCATACATCACAGTCCACTGCTAATCATCGCCAGAACTGCGGCAGAAAGACTGCAGTGTGTCACGCACTGTTAGGGTAAACCACTTTGCAATGAGGCAGAAATTGCTCCAATCAGTCAATGCAGGCCTACAACAAGTTGTTTCTGAATGAACACTCCAAAGGGAACCACATGCAATGGATATCTGGAGCAGAGTACCACCGAAGAGACCAATGTTAACAGCTCTGCACAGTGGGCAAAGCACTACAAAGACTGGACTGTTGACTCTTGGAAGCATATGATCTGGTTGCATGAGTCATGTTTTCACTTGTACTCGAATGATGCGAGGCAATGGGTACATCGTAAGCTGCATGAAGCCTTCCATGCAGACTATGTGCAAGGTTCTGTTCACGCTGGAGGAGGCTATGTGATGTTCTGGGGGTGTTTCACGTACGAGGAAATGGGTCCTTGGTTGCGGTGACGTCACACTTGAACCAGAAGGGCTATATGGAGCTACTAGATGACCACATGTTGCCTTTTGTGTAGCATCTCCACAGTGAACGCCAGAAGGATATCCCAGTCTTCCAAGACGACAATTGTCGCATGCACAAATCTCGAAATGTGTCAGATTGGCATGAGGAGCATTCTGATCTCGAACATCTCGACTGGCCTGTCAAATTCCCGGATTTGAATCCTATAAAAAACTTGTGGGACTATTTGGGGCAACGAGTGAAGTGCCGCTCCATCAATCTGGCCAAACTGCAGCATTTGCTGCTGGAAGAATGGATGAATATTGATGTGCACTACATTTTCGCACACTGGTGGCATCCATGCCAGACAGAATTTCGGCTGTTCTTCTGTCGCACAGAGCCGTTACACACTATTAGGTGACATTCAGCCAGGAGTGACTAATTTTTTGTCTGGTGAGCTTATGTTCTTATATTCTTAACACAGTGTAGCTCTGACATTGCAGTTTTTCATTTAATTCAATGGAATGTTGCATGAAAACAAAAAAATTAGGAGAAATCATATTACCTCTAGTGTATACAAGGGCGTAGTGAAGGACTATGTTTGGTGGGAGAGAATTCGAATATTTTCCAACTTGGAAATCAAATTTTGCCAACTGAGGTTATAAGTCTCTGTCAGTCAGATGTCTGTCAACTCTCCTGCATTTTGCCATGTAACTTCAGTTTTACCAACGAGCCATAATTTCACAGAAATAAACCCAATATTTACGTTTCGTCTGAATTACAGTAAGTCATTGTGAATTTTTCCAACTCCCCTTCATTTGGCGAACTTTCCTTATTTTTACAAAACTAATCCCATTATTTTGCATCTATCTTAAATTTGCCAGGTCACTTCAAATTATTGAAACTCACCAAGATTTGGCCAAGTTGTCTCGATTTGGCCAACTCTCTTTAATTTCACAAAATTAATCCTGTATTTCACCAAGTGGATTCGAATTTTGCCAACTGCCCTAAATTTTGCTAAGTTTCCTCAATTTATCCAACTCTCCTTAATTTCAAAAAAAAAATCTCAATTTTCACAACTCACCTATATTTTACCAATGGATTCGAATTTTGCCAACTCGCTGTAATTTTGCAGAAAAAAATCGCAATTTTTAAATCTTCCCTGAATTTGCCAAGTCACTTTGAAATTTATCAACTCTCCTTAATAGCACAAGAAAGGCACAGTTTTCACAACTTCACTTGTATTTTACCAAGTGGCTTTGAATTTTGTCAACTATCCTAGATTTTGCCAACTCTCTTAATTTCACAAAAACAATCCCAAATTTCACAACTTGCCTATATTTTACCAAGTGGATTCAAATTTTGCCAATTTCCACAATTTTACAGAAAAAAAATCCCAATTTTTACATCTCGCCTGATTTTTGCAAAGTCACTCTGAATTTTGCCAACTCCCCAAGATTTACCAACTTCCCTAGATTTTGTGAAATAGCCCCGATTTTGCCAACATGCCATAATTTTACAGAAAAAAGATTCCAATTTTTGCATCTCACCTGAATTTTGCCAACTCGCCATAATTTTACAGAAAAAAAACCACAATTTTTACATTTCACCTGATTTTTGCAAAGTCACAGAATTTTGCCAACTCACCTTAATTTTACAGAAAAAAATCCCAATTTTGTCATCTCACCTGAATTTTTCCAAGTTGTCCTGACTTTGCCAACTCACTTTTATTTTACTAAGTGGCTTTGAATTTTACCGTCTTCAATTTCCCAACTGCCCTAGATTTTGATAACTTCCCTTAATTTTATAAAAAAAAATATTTTACAAATTTTCACAACTCACCTGCATTTTGTCACTTCAAATTTTGCCAACTCTGAGTTAATTTGGGGGGAGCCTCCCCCCTTCCATAGCTATGCCCCTGAGTGCATATGGGAATTTTGTTTTCCCCCCAGAGAATGAAGATTTTCATTTGCCTACTTTTTACTCATAGAATGTTTTGAGTTAATGGATGATAGATAAATTCAAATAGTAGTATTTTATTTGTAATTATACAACATAAAAATTATTGGCCTTTTCTTAAATATAAAATATTGCTTTTCTCACATCCCTCTGAGAAAGGGGGCATATTATTGCTGTCAGTGGAATATCTCTTGACACTCTACCCATAAACAGATCACCTGCAATATTTGATGAAAGTTTTTTGCAATTTTGATATTTAGTGATCTCTAACAATATATATTAAAACTAGATGAATAATCACAGCATTACCTGTTTGCTCATTTGGCATTGATAAATCAATAAATATTCAGCGGAAAAAATTTTCCCCCGTATGTCGGCGAAAATTTTTTCTGCTGACTATTTATATATTAAAACTACCTAAGCATTTGAAAAATGTGAATTATAATATTTTGTTAGTATCAATCCAACTGAAAAAGAGTTCTCCAATTATCTCTTAGAAAAGTTACATTTCCCACACACCCTGGGGGTAAGGGGTCAACTCATTGCTGTCAGTGGAAACTTTATGCCCCACCACCACCACCAAAATTTTAATTTTCTGAAATAAATACATCATTTGCAATATTCCTAAAAAAATTTTGAATCCCTCCCCCTCCAATTGTTAGAGGTGCAATTTTGGGATATTTGGAAAGTGCAAATCGTAATAGTGCATTAATACCTACCCACCCAAAAAGAATTATTTATGTCTAAAAGCAAACAGTTATCTCTTAAAACACGAATTTGTATCTCCCCCCCTCCATGCCAAGGGTAAAGGGTCAACTCATTGCCAATGAAAGCTTCATGACCTCATATTCCATCACCAAAATTTAATATAGCATATATACTTCATTTGCAATATTCCTTTGAAATTTTGTAATTTCAACTTTTACACCATTAGAGGGTGCAGTTATAGCTTTTGGTAGATTCAGAAAGTGCAAAATCATATTTCATCAATCCAACACAAAAAGAATTTTTTATCTCTATAAACTAATAATTTTTTTCGTAAAAATAATCCCCCCCTCCCCTCCATACACACTCCACTGGGCCTAAGGAATCAACCATTGTTGTCTGTGGATTATTAACCCCATCTAATGGAATTCAGTTTCATCTAATAATTTTGAAATTTTTTTTGTTAAGAGTACAGGTTACTATGAAAGTGTCAATTTTTGCCACAACAGAAATTACATTTTCAAAGGATTTTAAACTTCTTTGCATAAAGAGTTTCTTGGTGTATAAAATAATAATAAATGCCCCCTCAAGCAGCTGCTTGCCATAGAGGTCTGACAGGAGCCTGTCAGTTTATATGCCAGAGTAGAAGATCTGAGAGGATGACAGGACCTCAGCAGAAAAACAACACATACAACCATGCCTTATCCGGGGCTCGAACCCAGGTCCCTTAGATCAGTAGACAAGCGCGCTAACCACTCGGCCATGGGACTGCTATAACACATAAAATTCAACTAAAGGGTGTTGGATTATTTTTAGAAGAAATTTTACAAAACCAACATATTTTGCAATCATGTTTGGGGCTGCATCAGTTGTTGCCAACACTAAGTTTTATAAATATCCATTTGCATAAATTCATTTTTAACTCATATATAATAATATCTGATTTTTCTCTAGTTTTTCCTGTCAGTGTTATTAGTTTAACTGATTCTTCCATCAATATTTCCAGATAACTGACAATAACTTCTAGTTGTGCCTATGATGTAACATCTGTATTCTCAAATAAAGTAATTAAAAGCATTTCCTCAGATTATGAATCACCTTTGTTTAATTCTAAAATTCTGCTTTCAATTGTGTTCTTAATTATTGGTAATTCATTAAGACATTTATCAGTTTCTTAATTTAAAAATTGTCAAACAGAAAAAAGTAGTTTCTTGTAATGTGCAATACATAAAAAATAGTTCCCATTAAATTATTTTTTTGGGTGAAACATTGATTTGGAACCAACAGATTGAATGATATATAATAAATATTGAGATAAACTCAGATATACTCGACGGTTCAACATCCAGTAATAAATAGGCACTTTGATGTTGATTTCAGTTTTAGAGGAAAAATTGTCTGAGCCAGGTGGGATACGAACCCACTACCTCCTGATAACATGTCAGGTGCTCTGGACCACTGAGCTACCGGCCGCCGATCAAGATCTTTTCTAATTAACACTATGAACATTCCCTCTATGTCACATATAGGCGTTATTTTAGGCAATTTTTAGCCCTAGCGGCTTTTTATTTGCCAATAGATGGAAAGCTTACAAGTATGCTAATGATAATAAATATTGAGATAACCTCGACAGTTCAACATGCAGTAATAAATAGGCAATTTGACGTCGATTTCAATTAATGTTGATTCATCAACTTTTCCTGCATGTCATGAAGAACTGTTTGGCATGTCATTGTGTGACATGCAAGTTGCAGGTTTGCCATCGCTTATAGCCTATTCTAAATAATTTAATATCACAATTCCACTATATAAATGAAATATTTCAACTAATGATTTTAAAAACTACCAAAGTCATATGTCCATCTTACATTAGATAGGAACCATTAAATAATATAACTAATCACTGCATGTAAAAATGGATTACTATTCATATGGTTACATAGCCTATGCTGACAAACATCCATACTTGCACTTCATCATAATGAAGCTAACAAAAGTGAATCCAGTATAATATGGATTAAGTCTTGTTACAGGAACTAGTTGAAAATGTAGAGATTTACGGCTGCTGCACTTCGTTGAACAGCTGTATCAGCAGACAGTCCATTCTGAAGATCATTGTTATATGTGGATTCAAAATGGAAGTCTCTTGATATTCTTAGGAGTTAAGATGCCAGAGGAGAGTCTATGTTGGAGATAATTATTATAAGTGGATTCAAACAAGAAGCCATCCGATAATATATATTCACATTAACGCAATACCACCCAATAGATTTTTACAGTGTTGATGCATCAACTTTTCCTGCATGTCATGAAGAACTGTTTGGCATGTCATTGTGTGACATTCAAGTTGCAGGTTTGCCATCACTGTTATAGCCTATTCTAAATAATTTAATACCAACAATTTCACTATATAAATAAAATATTTCAACTAATGATTTTTAAAACAGATTAAGCTACCAAAGTCAGTGTGTCCAATTACATTAGCAGCATCTACATTTGACATAATGGAATATGTACTGTAGGTAGAAAATATTCATATCATCAATTAGAGGAAATCTGGATCGGCGGCTGGTAGCTCAGTGGTCCAGAGCACCTGACATGTTATCAGGAGGTCATGGGTTCATATCCCACGCAGCTCAAGACAATTTTTCCTTTAAAATTTGAATCGACTCAAAAGTAGTAATTGCTTAGTATATACCAAAAAAGTCAAGTTTATTCAATATTTAAATAACAGTCTGACTTTATACCTTTAACTTTCCACCTATTAGAATAATGGTTCCAACACCAACACATATATTTCTAATTTTGCTGAGTGACACTTCTGTTCTTTGATATCATAATGTTATTTCAAATGAGAATATTAAATCTTTCCAAAATCAAATGGTTAAAATTGCATCACTGTAATATTGAATCATTTCAAAACAAGGTAACTAATAGAACATAATTAAGCAATGCTATTATAAAGTCCTGGCCACCTATCTTAAGTATCATAAGTTCAGTCATGGTAATTTTAAAAGCAGTATCCTCTATTGCTGTTCCCACAAATTGGATCCTTATATGATAATTTTGGAAGAGTAAATTCCAAGCTGGAAAAAGGGGAGTATAGTGTTGCAAAGTTCATCCTTTGAAAGGTTAATAATTAAATTTTCCATAACTTTACTAAGTGTTTAATATTATTGCTCACTGGTACCATTAAATTGTATATCTGTAATATGTTTTGTGTAATTTTTGTAAAATGTGGTATATACAGTACTGCTATAGTATATTTTAGAAGTTAGGAGTGGGAGGGGGGTTATGTTGGCATAGGTTGACTGTTTGCTCTCAATTTAAATGTTACTTTCTTATGAATATTAGTTCTTCACTTATAACCAGCTTTTTGCCTTATATATTGTGATCCAGTTCTACTTTTAGTGCTTGTGCATCAGAGCAGTATCAATGTGCTTAAAAAATATCTTTTAAATGCAATGGGTGCATTGAATGGGGGAGAATCAGATTTGGGATATACAAGGGTTAATTATGTATTATACGAAGGGAGAGGAATCATTCAATTAACTCTTCCAGGGTCCTGCCTGAAAAACTGATTTACATTTAGAGGTCCAGCTATTTTGTCACAAAATTAACTTTAGAATGTTTTTGCTAAATAACCAATGAAAGGAATTATGGGATGTTATATACCAAATTAATCAGCATTTAATTCTGTATTTTATGAAAATAAAATATTTTACAAAAAAAGGCTAGTTTTACTTTAATAGGACTTTTTTTTTAGTCATGTAGTAAATAAAATGCATATGAATAGAAAGGCTATTTATATCTGAATAACAAAAAAAATCTAATATCTTCTTGAAACAAGAAAGTTACTCCCGTTTTTTTTTTTCTCGGTGCTATACTTTGAAAAAGGTTCAGGCTTTTCGATAACTGTGATGAGTCATATCAACAAGTCAACTTTATATATTTTTTTAAAATAACAATCAACCGAAATAGGTCATGTTATATACCAAATTAAACAAAACATAATTCCAAATTTTATGAAAATAAAAAATTTAAATGAATTTACAAGCATTGGTTTTAATTACTTCTTCACTCTGATATAGGGAAAAAATAGATTGGACTATGCAATTAAGGTTTAATTTTGGAAAACCTGATCAATAAAAACAGTTAAATTATATATTAATTGAAAGGCAATTTCTACCTGAATAATGTAATATTTACCTGAAGCATTATTTTTATTTTTTTCTAACATTCTTCTCAGTGTGGTATATTTTGAAACATGGGCCAGTGTTATTTAAGTTGACTTGGATTGCTCACAGTAATAAGATTTTCTGTCCTGTTTATGAAATGGAGGATTTCTTTCCCACTTTTCTCATGAAGCATTATGAATTTTTTTATTTGCATGTTGAATTTTGATATCTTGGCTAAGTGCTGAAAAGTTAGTGCACCAAGGCAAATAAGTCTGTATCATCAGAGTGGCACAGCCAAGATATTGGGAGTGGAGTAAACTCTTTTAAAACCATTCGATAGAGCAATATAAGCATAAAAACCTGTAATTTTTAGAAAAAATCAAAATTTACCAAAGGAGGGTAATAAAATGCTCTCAATGTAGTGGGGGGGGGGGGGATAAAAACTTGCTGAAATTGCCCTCCCACAGGAGGGCTGATTTCCATGCCAGGGAAGTCCTTATTGCTTCCATATCCAACACCTAACTCATTTTCAGGAAATGATAAAAGATCAAAGTTTTTGACTTGAAAATGAAGAAGTATTTAAAAAAATGTCATAGCCAGCAATATATCAAGACTCTGGACGATCAATATTGACATCTAAATATACAGGAATAAAATCAATAAATCGATAGAAGTGAAAATGAACAAGTTATAAACCAGCTTTTCACACTCAGTGATATAGCATGACTCTGAAAGATTTATGAGGATAAAAAAAATCAATAAATCCATAGAAGTAAAAACAAGTTGTAAGACAGTCATTGCATTGTCATAACTAGCGATATAGCAAAGATTTGAACTCCCAAAGATTGATACATATGAATGTACAGAAATAAAATCGTAATAGATCCATGGAAATAAAAACAAAAGTTTTAAATATATGCAGTGGTGAAAATAAATTTTATTTCTTAGCGGTACGCTTCAAAGCATAGCTATGTGTGGAAAATCATACACAGGTGATCACTCCAGTGAAGGCGTCTTACAGGGGTTAATAAATTGAAGTGTTTGGTGACGAAAGTACGGTGCTCTTAGATTTTCTCATTTTCCATATGCTTTCTGCAAATAGTGAATGATTTAGGGATTTTAATGTGATATAAATAATATATTTAAATACTTGCTGATTCCGTTGTATTCTTGGATTTCAGTCTTATTAAAAAAATAATTATATGATTTAGATGTTTTTAAAAAAAAATTTCGTACTTAAAGAAATATTTTTAGAAAGGAAAATTAACGTTTCACTCATATTGTAATTTTGAATACTCAACTTGCATATTTTAAATTCTGAAGCCAAATATAGTATTTTTTTAGAATACCATTTATCAGAGATTTGGAATAGCTTTTAATATTTATAAAGCTTAATCAATGATTACATGACATACGGAAATTTTGCTTCTGACTTATCCCCGATAATAGATGCGAAATTGCGGAGTTTCCGCATCCAAACTGAGGTAGGAAAATATGACTTTTGTCAAAAAAAAAGTTGCGAGATGATTTTGTTGAGCGCTCTTGTGTGCCAAGCAAATTCATCTAACTTTCCACTCTTGTCTTGAGTACTATAGGTTGGCGATTCCTGCAGTAGAAAAATTAATAATTTCACTTTTACACGTGATATACTTATTTATTGGCATGCTTAACTTTACATACGATTTGACCTCAATATACACTGCTCACAAAAATTAGGGGATATTTCAAAATGAATATGAAGCGATAAAATATCCCCTAATTTTTGTGAACAGTATAGACTTTGTCTTCACCTTAATGAGAAATGTTTCACGATTCAGCAACGCTAATACCACAGAGTGAAAATGGCAACTATTAGGTTGGCCGTGTGTGCATGGGGTTTGGATACCATCGTAGCCCGATATGCAGAAGACCATTGCATTCAAACTCTCCTCATCTCTCATGCTTGCTTCCTTTCCCCCTTAAGAGGTTGCCGCTAATTGTAAACAACAACGCCACTCTTCTAGTGGACCTGGCAGAATTATTTCTGTTCTCTCCTAACCTTAATCCACTCTCATAAAAGGTTCCAAGAAAAGTAACCTCGCTTTTCTTTAATGCAAAACTGCTGGGCTTTTTCTTTCAGTTCCGCAGCATTTTTCATTAAAGCAAAATCCAAATCATGCTATAGCATTATTTTTATATCAAATTTATTGTTGTTGTAATTAAAAAGTTGATAATAATTTTATCAGTATTTCTAAGGAAAAACATCTAATATGTATAATAAAAAAAATACCCCCTCAAGCAGCTGCTTGTCACAGAGGTCTGACAGGAGCCTGTCAGTAGAAGGTCTGTGAGGATGGCAGCACCTCAGCAGAAAAACAACACAAACATCCATGCCTTACCCAGGGCTCGAACCCAGGTCTCGTAGATCAGTAGCCAAGCACGCTAACCACTCGGCCACGGGACGGTTTGTTATGTACACAAATGCTATAAATTCTGATATTGAAGGTTAAATTCCAATGGATGCAAATGATGAAAAAAGCATTAGAGAATTAAATTCTTAGTTGATAATTTTTTTACACCTCTCAAACAGCTGTTTATCACTGGTCTGATAAGAGTCTGTCGATTTAAGACATCAGATGACCTATTATGAAGGCGAGATCTCAGCAGAAAGAAAATAACCGTACCTATTGGGTCTCGAATCCAGGTCCCATGAACTTGAAGTGAAGCGTGTAAACCACTTGATCACAAGGACAATGTCAAGCTCAATAAAGTTAACAAATGCAGTTATCAACGACACAGTTTTTGTTAATCATTTTGAATCTTATGTGGGCCTTATTCTTGAACTATTTTATTTATCATTAGCTATCCATTATTTTAAACTTCTTTTTTTACAGACGACAATGTTGACATGCTGCAGGTCAATACTAACATATGCTGAATTCAGTGAAAATGATAGTGGTTATAAAAGTTGAAACTGGTAGCTCAGTATAAACTACTGATAAAATATGAGGAGGATTCATCATTGCAATTGCCTTGAGTATGGGTCTTTTTTGGATGTCGAAAACCTCACACTACAGGTAGATATTAAGAGTCAAGAGATTTTTCAAAAGCGTTCATTATGAATATTTAACAACAAACAAACAAACAAAAAAAAATTGGAATAATGTTACTTACAAAGAGAAAATTTACAGCAATCTGAAGTTTTCAAACTCTATAAACAAATTAACTGAGCTGAAATAAAAATCGTTTTCCCCAGTGGTATATTGGCGACAAGACTCAGGTGGAAAATATTTTTTGAAGTGCCTAAAGGTAACCTTATGAGGAGCGACAAGGGAGAAAGTGTTCTGCTGACAGGGTGTGCCCTGGCACGCCTTGTCGGCAGAAATGGAATCTCAAGTATCCAGTTTCTAAACAAATTATCAGTTTGCATATTCTAGACGACCACTACTTCTTCCCGCTCTGTCAATCGTTAAAATTCTGGTGCCATGGAACGGCATAATCTTTCAGCTTCAGTTAAAAATGGCCGAGTGGTTAGCGCACTTGGCTAGTGATCTAAGAGACCTGGGTTCGAGCCCCAGGTAAGGCATGAATGTGTGTGTTGTTTTTCTGCTGAGGTCCCACCATCCTCACAAACCTTCTACTTTGGCATATAAACTGACAGGCTCCTGTCAGACCTCTGTGGCAAGCAGCTGCTTGAGGGGGTATTTATTTTTTTATATCATGTACAGTCGCTCAAAAGACTCACTGAAATAAATATTGAAGCCTATGCAAACGCGAAGTGTTTCGCAGACCATTACAGGCTATCGGGAAAATTGCAGATTTTTAGCTTAGACAAATGGTTCGCAAAATATATTCATTTAAATTTTACTTATATTTCTATATATAGTTTTAATATTCATTTATATTTATTCAATTTCCACTTTTAGCGCCGACTAACGATGGAAATTAAAGTTTCCTTGTCATCTGAAAAATAGAAAAGACTAAGGGAAGGGTTTTAAGAAATCCAACCTCCCTTCAAGGACATCCAGTGTTCTTCAACATGAACAGGGTATGGCTCTCGTATACAATGGCCAAATGGCTTAGAGTCGAATATGACCAACAGCGGCCTTTCCAACCTCGTCGGTGACTTTTTCACTGAAGGAAAGGTGGGACTCTCAAAGCTGGTGCAAGTGTGATTCGAACCTGTGAATTGCTGATTACAACTTGGTATCTAAGGGTTAAACAATTTGGTATCTAAAGGGTTAAACTGTAGTAATGCAATTAAAAACTGACAAGTTTTTCTTAAAAGGAATGGTCCGCTTTAAAAAAAAAATTAAATTCTTGATTGAAAAATCATTAAGGCGAAAAAGAAATCGTTAACGGAGCCACTACTGAAAAATGTCTTACCAGTACCTCGTACCAGCAAATAATTTCTTGCCGGTACAGCATACCGGCCTACTTTCGCCACTGAATATATGTTAATATTGTTTCAGCAACATTAACAACCAAATCAGGAATGCCATTTATCACTTTTAAGAAATGGTGATCAGATTGTTTTAACAAAGTGTTTATATCCTATCTTAATAAAATATGCTTCAAATGAAAAAAGAAAATATTATTTTTTGAGCTTGAATTACTTATTTTTACAAGACATATGTAAGAAAATTTTCAAACACAAATTTCTATTTTTTTTAAATCAAAATTTTTGTTGTACTAAAAGCAGACATCTTGGGCCTCACATTTCGAATTTGGGGTGGGGGTGGCTCACTCGGTAGCACTCCAGGCTCTTAATCTGCAGATCCCACGTTTAAGTCCCACCTGGGCCAGTGTTGAGATTTATTTTCACAAAACTCCTCACCCTGTCCTCGAACAGTAGGGAACACCAATGGGCTTGGAAAGGCTGCCATTCATCAGATGAAACTTGAGGCCTTGGCCCCATGTGTAGGAGAGAGCCATATCCTGTACACGTTAAAGAACATGCTGGAGGGCCTTGACAGGGGGGCTACTATCTGTCTCCTAACAGATGTCCAGGGGGTCTCCCTCCCTCCAACTTTTCTGTGAGCCCTTGGGGGTCTTTGTGACCTGGCCATTTAGCCTACTGTGTGCAGAAAAAGTTCCACTCAGAGGTAAAACAATCCATTTCGGATTCTGTCAATGTTTATATTTGAAGGGAACCATGGAAGGGTTAATATATCAAATATTCCTATTTTCCATTTTTCTCACTTTCGTGTGCAAATTTAATAGAGGGTAGTATACTATTAAATATTTTTATTAGTTTATTTAATTCCTCTGAACTATATTGCCAAATGAGTAATATATCATATATATACTGAATGTATAAGAGGTTGATGCAAAAGGAATCTTGATTCATCCCACCAGGCTACTTTTTTCTAGTCCTCAACAGTCTAGTGTCGATGCTCCTGCACCCACTGGAAGATGCGCTTTCGGGTTTTTCACTGATAACATTGACATTTGACATAGTTGGTAGCTCTTGTAACCCATTCATGATGAGGTCTGATATGTGGTGCATTTGGCGATTACCTCTGCACACCAGTGTTTATTTCTGCTGTGATTTGCCTGGTTGTGGCCCATCTGTTTGCTTGCATGATTCTCATCAGTCTGCTTTGTCCCTCTGATCCACAAGCCGTTTTTGTCCACAGGGTCACTTTGAAATGGTTGTGCATGAAAATCCCAGGAGGACTGTCATTTTGGAGATGCTAGAACATTCTGATGCTCAATCCAACTCTGATGCTCAAAGAGTTGGTCTGCCTGATTTATACTGCATGCTGTAGTCACGACATATTACATGTTGGAATGAACCATTTATGTGCGAGGGGTGGTGTACCTGATAAATTGGCATCTTAGTGTATACCATGATATAAAAAACAGTTCACAGGGTGTTTGAGTGGCAATTCCTCCTTGATTTTATTGCAGAGCTGGATCTGGGAGGAGCAAGAGGCCAAGATCCCCCCCCCCCCCCATTTGAGAATGCTAGATAATTCAGTAAAAATATTATTAAACCTATGCATATTTCACTTCTATTTTAAGAAATTTTTAAAATTAAAAAAGATTTTTGAAATGAAGGACAAAATGTTATTCTGCAATGTCTTTTGGCTCCCAATTTTACTTCTTCCAACACAATTGCATTATTCCCACTCCCACCCCAATTTTATTTCTATATCCCAGCTTGGTTATGAAAATTTGCATAAAAATCAATTTTGATTGATTCACCAATAATGTGGTGAAATATCGCTAAGTATAATTTATCTAATTTTTTCTTATATATGTATCATGCATATGCTACTCTTTATCACATATAATTTACTGTAACACTAGGATTTTAAACTATTTCATTATTTTATCATTGTATCTTATGTGATTCAAATTGCAGTTTTTCAGCTGTACTTAAGAGAATGAGACATGATGAAAATGAACAACTAGCAGAATTACCCAGCATTGCTTGGATCTGAAACTATCTAAAGTATAGAGTAGATGGTACTCCCCATGTTGTAAACTTTTTTGTTGTGTAAAATTCATTGATTGTTTCTTACTCCCCTCTGTTAAAAATTTCCATTGGGAAATTCTTTTGTGGAGGTCTGAAACTTTCTAGGTATATAGTAGATTGCATTCCCCACATCAGAAGCTTTCACATGGCATAAAACTCATTAAGATCATTCAACTCCCCCCACCTCCCCACTCAATAAAAATTTTATTCTTCTTTTCAGAAAACTCTCTAAAGTATATAGTAGATGGCACTCCCCACATTGTAAGCTTTCTATTCAGTAAGGTTTATAAATAATAATCCAATAAATATGATGCAAGAATGATACAACTTGTTTCATCTACTCTTCAGTCATGAGTGATATGCCTGCCATTAGTGACTCCATGTTGTATGAATGAAAATGGACACCATCTCCATTATTGTGATCAACAATCTAAAATGCTACCATCCATCACTCTGGAATCCTTATATTGTGGGGGAATTTGGGTATGTGTTAAATTCACATGTAAATTAAAAGTAGATGCCGATAAGGCAAAAGATAATGTAATGCCAAATATTGTATTAACTTTAGGATATTATCTATATAAGTTACTGTTAAGTATTGAAAAAAAACTAGGCTCATTCCAGGTGAAGGAGTGAGCACATGAAACGTAGATGTGATATCACGGAAAAATAAGCTGAGCAAAGGCTTCGAAAGTAGTAGACATCGATGCAGAGAGACTGCCATAGTAAATATCGATAGGACATCATGTAATGAAAAGGGACGAGCATTGGCATGGTGAAAATTTTGTGTTAATGGCCAAACCAAAAATGATGTTTTATAAATTTGATATGTATGTGAAATAAAGGAAAATTTTAATTTGTGCACCTTATAAAATAAGTATTTAGTGAGTCTTAACAGGATGAACAAGACAGATACAGATTAATAGTGTGACTTAAAACTAAAATTAATATGTTATTACAATATTCATATTTTTTACTTCAGTGAAATTCAGAATTAAATTCTCTTTAATTTGGTATATAACATGACTTATTTCTGTTGATTAGTTACTTATTAAAAATATTCTAAAGTTGACTTATTTTATTGGACTCTGCAACAAGTCTGGATTTTTCTCAAAATATGGTACAGAGAAAAAAATTACAAAACGGAAGAAATGTTTACTTTAAACAAGAATTTTTTTCTTTTTGTTATTCAGAAATAGCCTTTTTATTCAGGTGCATTATAATCATTTCTGTTTATTAGTGTTTTTTAAATAAATTTTTATTTGTGTTGCCAGATGCATTTTTTTAGTGCATGACTAAAACCAGCCCTATTAATATAAAACTAGTCATTTTTTTTGTTAAATATTTTATTTTCAGAAAATCCAGAATTAAATGCTGATTAATTTGGCATATAACAAGCCTATTTCCTTTCATTAGTTATTTGACAAAAAAGTTCTAAAATGAAATATTTTTTTTGCCTGATCAGAGTGGAAAAATAGCTTGACCTGGGTAGGGTTAAGCAGGTAGGAATTGTCTCTACCTTAGTTCAACTGGTAGAGCAACTGGCATGTAACCAAGAGATCCTGAGTTAAAGTCCAGGAGTTGGATAAGTGAATTTTTCACATTTGCCTAATTGCTGTAAGGGCGGGGGTGGCTCAGTCGGTAGTGCGCCAGGCTCATAATCTGTAGTTCCCAGGTTCAAGTCCCAGCTGGGTCAGCATTGAGATTTATCTCCACAAAATTCCTCGCACTGCCCATGGTCAGTAGGGGACACCGATGGGCTTGGAAAGGCCTCCGTCCATCGGATAGGATGTTAAGCCGTGGACCGTGCGGGAGAGCCATACCCTGTACACGTTAAAGAACACCCTGGATGGCCTTGACAGAAGGCTAACATCTGTCTCCCAACAACTGTTCCAGTGGGTCCCCTCCCCCAACCTTCTCTGAGCCTTCGGGGTCCTTGTGACCTGGCCATTTAGCCCATGGTGTGCAAAAAAGTTCCACTCAGAGGTAAAACAACCAACCAACCAATTTTGAATTATTCACTTTTTACGTGTCCACTGTTAATGGATCATTGATCTGTTGTGAGTAAATTAAATAATTAAATATTGTCCCTGTTTGTAGTAGGTTAGAAAGTTCTAAATTTTTATAGCCTGTGGCACTCCCCATGGCATAATCTATCATTTTATATGTAGATGTTCGGCCCTCAGGTTCATAAGATTTAAAGGAAAATCGTTTATCCATTTCTTCTTTATTAAGGGAAAATAAGGAGTTAAATATTATATGTAGCCTATATTACTCTCTACATTACAAACTTTCATTTGGTACATGATTTATTACAATCAACAAAAAGTTTGGGAAGACATGATAGGACAACCATTTTGACAAATCCACAAACCTGCAAACTGGGTTCTGAGACCAATAAACTGAGACACAGATGTCAAGCAAAGAGCAATAGAAAGGTAAAAAAATTTACATTTCTTATTGTAAAGAGAGATGTACATTGCTTTTAAAAATGAGTTTGAAGGGAACAGTCCTCTGTGATTAAACAGTTATGTGATGTCTGTTTAGAGATCACATGGAAAACGTTAGTAAAAAATGTAATAGTATACGAAAAATACTTGCAAAAAAAAAATTAACAGATATTGAAAATGGTTGGCATTTGCTTGAAATGTTCTCTGACATAAATAGGTGCTTATTAAGTGAAAATAGTATACAAAAGTTTGCATGTAGACTTATATGAAAAAGTTAATTATGTTTAAAAACCAAATACAGTCTTAAAACGATCTTTGCTATTTATGAACCACACTGGATCACAGTCAGCCATCTTTGCCACATTAGCGTGATACTACTTGCCCTCAAACCTTCTAATGCCCTTCATCTTTGTGAGTTATATGATTATTTTGGTAATATTCTTATGAAGTTCTGTCCATCTTGAACTAGTTCCTTACCTGTTCACTCACATAATGCCACACTCATTGTATTCGGGGGGAGGGGGGATGTAGTTGATAGTGTACCAGGTTCGAATACTACCTGTGCCAGCATTGAATTTTATCTCCACTAAATCCACACCATGCCCTTGATCAGAAAGTTGGGAAGGGGGAATTTTGAGTTTGGAAATGCTACCATTCATCAGATGGGATGTTAATCCTTGGCCCCCCCCGTGTATGGGGAGCCATACCCTGCATTAAAGAGCATGCGGAATGGCCTTGACAGGAGGCTATCATCTGTCTCCTAAAAGCTGTCCAGTGCCGAGATTTGGGATCCTTGTTTCCTGGCCATTTAGTCCATTGTGTGCAAAAATATGGTGCTCAGAGATAAAACAACCCAACTCTTTGCATTTGTTTGTACAGACTCCCAATTTACACTGCTCAATATTGAAGAAAAGTAATTTAATTCTCTATGACACTGTTAAATGTTTTTAAGCACTTTGATACATGGACTATGCTATCAAGTATCAATAATTGTTAAAGAGAGATTTACATACCAATGCCATAGAGGATGGGAAGTAATGAGAGCTTCTTGGAATGCTTTTGGTGAGAAGTTTAAATTTGATGTTCGTGCTGACAAGTGACATCTCATTGGATTTTAAAATGATGACGGCTGCCAATGGTCTACCTGCATTGGCAAATGAAATAATTATTTATACTTTTTGATAGCATAGAGTGCTTAAAAAAGTTTTAGATCCATGACACTCGTTTCGCGTCGTTTCTATTGGTGCTTCATCAGGTGGGAAGTGAGGAACTTAATGCAGGGGAGGCAGTTGGTTGGTGAGTGCGGGGGAGGGGTGGGGTGTCATAAATTGACATGTCGGTGGTTCAGCTCCGAGGATCAGAGTGGTTGGTGGAAGTGCGGGTGGCTGTAATGCGATGTGCATGTAACGGAGGTTGGGAGAGGGTGTGGGATTATAGGAAATCGCCAAGATCTGCGTATGTTGAGGGAAGCATCATTATTTGTGGGTAATAATACGTATTCATAATGAATGAGGTACTTTTAGTGAATTAATAAATTTTGTAAATTTATTAATTCACTAAAAGTACCCCACTCATTATAAATACGAATTACTACCCACAAATAATGATGCTTCCCTCAACATACATAGATCTTGGCAATTTCCCATAATCCCACACCCACTCCCAACCTCCGTTACATGCAGATCACATCACCGCCACCCGCACTTCCACCGACCACTCCAATCTTTGGAGCTGAACCACTGACATATCAATTTATGACACCCCACTCCTGCATTAAGTTCCTCACTTCTCACCTGATGAAGTGCCGATAGGAACGGCGTGAAACACGCATCGTGGGTCTAAAACTTTTTAAGCACTCTATGTTATCAAAAAGTATAAATAATTATATCATTTGCCAATGCGGGTAGACCATTGGCAGCCATCATCATTATTTTAAAATCCACTGAGACATCACTTGCTGGCACGAACGTCGAATTTTAAACTTCTCACCTAAAGCATTCCAAGAAGCTCTTGTTACTTCCCATCCTCTACGACATTGGTATGTAAATCTCTCTTTAATAATTATTGATACTTGATAGCATAGTCCATGTATCGAAGTGCTTAAAAACATTTAACAGTGTCATAGAGAATTAAATTACTTTTCTTTAATTACTGCACTGTGTACCTCTGCTGTTGTAATTTTTGGAATGGATGGAATCTTCTAAAACTTATGACAGATGCAGATGATCATATGAGATAACATTGATTTTGTTTAATAATAAATAATAAATACCCCCTCAAGCAGCTGCTTGCCACAGAGGTCTGACAGGAGCCTGTCAGTTTATATGCCAGAGTAGAAGGTCTGTGAGGATGGCAGGACATCAGCAGAAAAAACAACACATCATTAATGCATGTAAACTTTATGGTGGGTAAGATGTTATTAAAGATGTCTAAAAGTTTATATAATTCCTCTTGGCCATGGTCATAGAATATGAAAAAATCATCTATGTAACATAGGTATAATGTCAGTTTAAGTTTACTTTTAGCCAGGGCTGTTTCTTCTACATGCCTCATTACTGTATCAGCCATTAATCTGGAAAGAGGGGAGCCCATGGGTACACACTCTATTTGAAGCCAGGTTTCTCTGTTTACCACAAACCAGTCGGATGAGGTGGCTACGTCAAGGGCTTCATGTATGCTGAAGTATTGTTGTGGGTCTGGAGTTTTGTGACCATGTTGTTTTCAGTCACATCATTTCATTTAGCACATGTCGAATGAATGTATTGTTGTGCTTGAGGTGATATGGGTGTTTAGGATGGTTCTGATAAGTTGTGCTGTGCTAGCAATATATTGCATAGTTTACATGTGTCAATGAAACCAACCAACAATTACCACATTTAGACACAATGATAACCACAATAATCTAAAATGCAACACAAATGTGCACAGAAAACCCACCCCTTCAACAAATCCAACATCAGCCAAATCCAACCACCCCACTTACATAAAGCAATGTCTTTCAACAAGTATCTTCTATAGAGCACATTGCCATGCATCATCTAAAGCTTTGTTACGAAATGAAATGAACTAAATACTTTCATAACAAAAATCCATAAGCAAGTCAAAAGCAAACAAACATAGCAGGGTCATTCCTTGTCAATTCAGCCAGGCCAGTTCACCTCCATCACAGATTTCAATGATCCTTGGCATAAGATGACTAATTGCCCGAAATAATTTGAGTCAAAAAAATTTTTTGTAAGGAGTCAAAATCGTTTAATCTAAGGGGACAATATATAAATTGCGATTGTGACCAAACACCCTTCTTTTCCTTCCTTGCCTCTGTGGTAGATGAGAAGATCAAACCTGCTGTATGGATGCAGATTTGAATTATAAATTTGTTAAAAAATAAAATTTAAGAAATTGTAATACAATTTTGAAAAACAAAAATTAAAAATTTTAAAATATGAAAAAATGTGATAAAAAAATAAAGCATAATTTACTGTTTTCAAGTTATGCAAAGTCAGAACATTTAATAACCTGTCCTGGGTTTTACCGATCGCACTGCTAAATTCATTGTCTTTGAATACTGGGCTTTTTCGTTTGCTCATATGTAAAAAAGGATATTATGAACTTTTATCAATAATAGCATTAGAGCTTTAAGTAGCAGCGGAATGCTAGTTGGAGTTACAGTCACACTTGAGTGCACATACTGGTAGCCTCTCCGTGCGTCTCCTCTAGTGCGCATGTGCAAGAGCATCAATGAGGTCCCCTGAAGGCATCATTAACCATAACAGTAAAATTTCAATATTTTTTACTCGTTATCAAAGAAATGACCATACTCCAAATTTTGCACACCATTTCTATGCAGCATAATGTACAACATATGTCAGTTTCAATTTTTATATTTGGTGCCACACTTTTTTTTTTCACATTTTAAAATTTTCAATTTTTCCATTTTTTAAAACCATATTAAAAAAAAATACCCACTCAAGCAGCTGCTTGCCACATAGGTCTGAGGAGCCTGTCAGTTTATATGCCATAGTAGAAGGTCTGAGAGGATGGCAGGACCTCAACAGAAAAACAGCACGAACCCAGGTCCCTTAGATCAGTAGCCAAGCGCGCTAACCACTCGGCCACATTAAAAAAAAATTTTTTTTTTTTTAAACAAATTTATAATTCAAATCCACATCCATACAACAATGTTGGTCCTCTCATCTACCACAGAAGCAAAGATAAAAAAAAAAAAGAAAAACGTTCAATCACAATCGCAATTTATATACCTTCCACCCTTATGTTAAACGACAACTCCCTACAAATACTTCCCTGACTCAAAACATTTTGGACAATTAGACATCTTATGTGTACTAACATTTATGCCAAATGTCATTAAAATTTGTGATGGGTGGTGAACTTTTCCGAAAATTTTGGTTGGTTTGACATTGAATACTCAGCACTCAACCAACACAAGCATAACAAGAATCAGTTACCCAACCATACTATAGCCCCCCCATTCATACCAGGAATCTCACATTCACCAAACAACATCCCAAAGAAATACAATATGAAAGCTCCCAGCTCTATACCAAATATAATAAAGAAAGTTGCACCTGACAGAGAGAAAACTAAACCAATAGGCATAACATATAATATAAAAATTGATGACCCACATCAATTTACTCATCATCATCCTCAAGCAGCCATGGGCTATGGAGGTCTAACCAGACCGTGTAATTTAGTTCTCCAAGCAAGTCTATCCTGAGCTACATCTACTGCATCTGGCCACTGCACACCAATTCTAACAAGGTCCTGTTTGACATTGTTTGCCCACCGCATCCTAGGTCTCCCCTTCTTTCTGAGGCCTTTAGGCACACTGTTCATAACCCTATTCGCCAATCTATAATTATTCGTACGGGCAACATGGCCAAACCAACGGAGTCTCTCTCTGCACAATATGCTGCTTAAAGGAGGTTGCAAACTCCTTTGCCTAACCTCATCATTAGTTACAAAGTTGAACCACCTAATGACCAAGATACTGCGTAAGCATCTGGAATCAAAAGCATCTAGTTTCCTGTTATCTTGTTTACAAAGTGTCCAAGTTTCACTACCATAACTAACCCTAGAAAGAACCAAACTATTATACAGCCTAATTTCAGTCTTTAGGTGTATACGCCTATTTCTCCACACTCTCCATAGATTCTTAAAAGTCCCGGCAGCAATCCCTATTCGTCTGTTAATCTCATGCGGCACATCACCATTATCTGTTACATAGCTCCCAAGATAATTAAACTGTGACACCTGCTCAAGACTGCAACCATTCAGATTAACTGAATCACAGCCTGCCTGACCAATTTTCATCACTTTAGTTTTTTCTCTGTTTATAACCAAACCTACTCTACTACCAGTCTCATCAACAGCTCGAATGGAAGAGTTCATCTCATCAACATCATTTGCCAAAAGGGCTAAATCATCAGCATTATCTAAATCAGAAATTTTCGTATCTCCAGCCCATTTAAGGCCAAAATCTATCCCTTGAAGTGAATTTTGCATAACATAATCAATAACCAAACTAAAGAGAAAAGGAGACAAAATGCACCCTTGTCGAACACCAGAAGTAATGCTAAACCAATTGCTACAAGCCTTATCAACTCGCACACACGACTCAGTGTTATTATAGAGAGCTTTCATTATGTTAACTAACTTGTCTGGTATACCATATGATTTCACAATCAACCACAAATTATGACGATCAACAGAGTCGAAAGCCTTTTTGAAATCAACAAAGCTAGCAACCAAAGGTTTCTGAAACTCTAAACATTTCTCAAGAATCTGCCTAAGTGAAAATATCTGATCCACACACCCCCTACCACTTCTGAATCCACATTGCTCATCACGCAATTGACTGTCAACCAGATTCTTAATTCTATTAAGCAAAATCATGGAAAGAACTTTACCTGGAACAGAGAGTAGGCTGATACCCCTATAGTTATCACAAGAACTGCGATCACCTTTTTTGAAAATAGGGATAACAATAGCTCTGGTAAAATCCTTAGGAACTATGCCTTTATCATAAAAGATATCCAGAATTTCAGTCATCCAAGTGGTAATCGAAACATTCCCAGCTCTAAGCATTTCCGTTGTAATTTTATCTACCCCTGGGGATTTATGAAGTTTAAGTTTAGAAACAGCCAAAATAACTTCAGATTGTGTTATAGGACCAACATTAAAGCCACCAATGCATCTATCATCATTGCAAACAATGGGAATAGAACTAACCGCACTGTTTAGAATATCACTGAAATGCTCAGCCCACCTAGCCATGACAGAATCCTCACCTTCTATAACCTTACCTTGTTTATCCTTCAATCCATGTATACCTGTTCGTTTTCTACCACACAAAACATTAACTATCTGGTACAGCTCTCTGCTGTTGTGCTGTCTAACTGCTTCCTCGGCTTTGTTAGCCAAATCATCAAGCCAAAGATTCTTATCAGCAGCTAACTGATTTTTTACATGTTTATTAAGTTCTCTGTAATGCTTTCTATTAGTACTAGTAGGGTATTGATTAAGGACATTCCTGCAATTCTTTCTTTCCGAAATAAGCCCAAGTGCCTTATCACTCTGATAATTCTGCCTCTTCTGCTCCTTTTTTCCTAAAAGAGTACTGTTAGTGTCCAAAAAAGCCTGTTTAAAATGATCCCATTCTTCCTCAACTTCAGTAGTAAGCATACCATGACTGTCATAATGACTAAGTAACCTATCATGGTAACTTTGGCTATAACTGGGTCTTTCAGAGCTTCAGTATTAAAAGCAAATTTTTTAACCCTAGCACAACACTTTTTAATTTTAAGTTGCAAGACACTTTTAACAAGGTAATGGTCAGATCCAATTTCAGTTCCCCTATATGCCCTGGTATTTCTAACAGAACTAGCCAATTTGCTGTTAATATATAATCAATCATATTCCTGTACAGCTCAATAATAAGAATAACACAAATGGCATAAAGTAAAATATACATCTTTTGGTATTTAGTGAACCACCATGGTTTATGACATATTCAGCGGCATGTTGCAGCATAGAGGCATAACAGATTTCTAATAATGTCCTGAGTGATGTTATGCCACAAGCACATGGTCCCATAGTTGCAACTGTATTTTGGGCCAGGTAAGGGTGGGCTAGCAAGTGATATCTGATCATGTCCCAAATGCTTGATGGGTGACAGATCTGGTACATGGGTGGGCATAGAATAGTCTTGATGCCCTTACAGACAAGACCTGGGGATAGCAGCAATATGTGATTGATTGCTATTTTTCTGGAAGATGGCATTCATCTGCTGAATACAGTTGGCAAAAAGGTTATAATGGCATCTTCTACATTTTGTCCTCAATATCTCCTATCAATACTCTTTTGAAGCTTGCTATAGACAACTAGAGTACCTGAAGCATTTGTCCTGTGATCTGCAGATAGCATGTGTTTGTCAACAAACATATGGTATCTGCAGATCACTGGACAAATGCTGTTTGGAAACACTCATTTACATATATCACTGTCCCACACACATGCTGATTTGCATACAAATCCTGCTGGATAGGGCAATTTCATTGTTAAGCAGAGTGTGGGCAATTTCATTGTTGGCACACCAATGTGCATGTTTGGTGCTGAATGTCACAATGTTGATCCATCTCATGATTGAATTCTGCATTATGTGCTCTATTCTTTCATTGTGAATTGTTACTTTTGTCCTCTAATTTTGGAAATGTGTGTGTGTGTGACTTTCCCTTGTAAGTTGTACACCTCTGATTTTAAGCTTTAAATATAAAAAATTGCTACATCTCATTCATAAGTATAGATGTTAATGTGTCATCTCTGTTTCCTGAATAACTTGGATTTTTGTTAAGTCAAAGACCCTTTGTGACAAAACAGTAACCTCTGTAAAGAGGTGACAAAGGTATATTTACAATTTATTAATAGTGCTTAAAAGTCTAATCATAATGAAGTTCACAAAATTAAAAGTTATGATTTTTATGTTTTAAATTTTATCATAATGAAGAAATCACTAAAGTATTGTAGCTGTTCTGACTCTATCTGACCTTTTATTGAAATATAACTAAACAAAGATATATATATATATATAAATGAGCCACACTCATTGACTACTTTATAAGACTAGGTTCATGTCAATAGGGAGTCAGATTCAGAGTTCAGTAACTTCTTAAATGAGCTATTTTTGAGAAGGTAGAACTGTAGATAGATCAAAGATCTAAATCACATCTGTGTAAATTTTCAATTATTTCTGTATTTAATGAGTTATGGAAGCTGTAAGAGTTAACATCAATAATGTTACAAAAATAATTTATCAGAAAAGTTAATTCAAACAGGTTAAAAAGAAAGCAATAACCATTGTATTAAACTTTAGTAAAATGTATAAGTATAGTTGTAGCAGTTGTGTAATGATTATTACAATTTTTTGTCAATTTTGAATGTTTTTTTTTGCAGAATGAGCTAAGTTGTTAAATGTTCCAGTTTCAATGTGAGGACTCCTTTATTGAAACAAGTGTTTGCAAAAAATATTTTAAAGGGAATTTATGGATAAAAACCAGTTTTCAATCTAATTTATTGAAAAAAAATAAATCTTAAAACAAAAAATTATTTTTTAATTATTATTATTTATATTATTTTCTGAGCAAGTAGGTCTTTTTAATGTATCATCTTAATCACATTTGCTTCCACTATTAAAGTCTTCATTGTTATAAATTATCAGAATTTTGCCATCTCACACTGAAGGACATCTATTGAATCATGATTTGCACTATGCCCTGACTCAACAATAAATATACTTCTGGAAAATATATCCAAACATTTGTGATAGATGACTGTAGTTGTTAAACAAGCAATATAGCTTGAACTATCTGAGTCACTGTTAAGTTCATAGTCTTTTATTGCAAAAACCACTATATTCAAAATAATTAGTTGAAAAAAAATTGGTTGTCCTGAGCGGAACTGAATATAGGTGCATTCATAGTCATCATTGAGTTAAGAATGGAATGGATGTTTTCAAAAAGTCATTGATAGTTTTGAAGAGTCATTTAGATACATTTGATTGTGATCTTTATCTTCAGTAATAATATAATTAACCTTTCAGTGAAAAAACATTTAAGAAGTTATTAAGCTCTGAAACTCTATTGGCATAACATGAATCTGGTCCTAATGAAGTTGCCACTTGAGTATAACTGTTAATCAAAAATTGCATCAATGAATAATAGAATATGGAAAGTGAGCATATGAATCTTTCTTCTTAGAATATTTAAGTGTTTAGAACATTTGTTCCAGTTTTATCATTGTCATGGCAAGTAATGATATGCATCATTTAACTACATATCTAGAATATGATCAACGTAAAATGAATGAACTTTTGCAAGATTTTGTCATTTTTTTTCCAGAGATGTATTCCTGTAGAATGTCTCCATGGACTTGATAAAGCAAAACTGGTGGAACTCTACTATAAAACTGTTATGCCTTTGCCTCAGAGATATTACAAGCAAAATAGAAGAGGCCAGCTATTAACACGTAAAAGAGATAATATATTGAAACGGAAAGCAGAAACTGAAATAGTTTCTCCTGTAACCTGCAGGTAAGTTTTAATCTGTTTACCTACTGAATGTTTTCATTTTTTTTTAAATGTTAGCAATGTTTACTTTTTAAAATCTCAAGTTCCCACACAAAAAGTATAGAACCTTTAAAGATATTTTTTAATATCCTTTAGAAATTTTACATATGTACATGGCCAGTGGTTAGCGTGCTTGGCTACTGATCTAAGGGGCCTGGGTTCAAGCCCCAGGTAAGCCTTGGATGTATGTGTCTTTTTTCTGCTAATCCTCTCAGATCTACTATGGCATATAAGCTGACAGGCTCCTGTCAGACCTTTGTGGCAAGCAGCTGCTTGAGGGGGTATTTAATTTTTATTTTTTTACAAATATCTATTTGCCAGTTCATGGTAGTTAGATTCACTAATTGTTATTCTAGGTAGGAGCTAAAATTGTGTGCTTCTTTATTTACCATGTTAACATTGATTGGCATACCTCATCAGAATAGAGTATACTAAGATTATATGAATTTCTGCAAAACTCTTACAACTTCAGTTTAATTTTTGATTTCTCATTAGCAAAAGAAATCACAAACACTTTAACATAAGTCATGGAACACTGCCATTAAAGGTAAAATGATAAAGCATGTGATATATTGTCAGGAAATGTGCTGTTCAAATGGCAGTGTAATATTTTTAATATGCTATTTTATTGCATTACCATTTATTACATCACGAATTGTGTGTGGAGATACTGTAGTCACAAAGTTGATTCATCTGTAAATTTAGAGTATCTTGTGCTTAACAGGTCTGTAAATGGTTGCAAGGTAATCACTGGAAGGAGAGCTATGCACCCAATCCCCTGTGATGATGCATAGAACCAGCCAGGTCTAGCACCTAATGTCCGACCCCACCTTCTGATGGTGCAGGCCGTTAGTACCTTTCAAAAAAGATACTCTCTTGTGGAAGGGAACAGAAGAGGATGGCTGCCAGATCAGTGTGGACTACTGATCTGGGCAACTATGGCTACTTTTCTTCTTTTTTTTCTACCCTGCTGAGGAGTGGTCAACACACAGAGTCGTGGTGCTGACCACATATACCAACCTGAACTGAATAATGGTTCTGAGCTTGATTATGGATCCTGAATTTGCAGCACTGGTGGGCTTCTATGGAGGGAAATCTGCCATTATGTTTGTTTGTGGGTTGACACCCCAAGTAAATAGATTCGCAGGATATGTTTTATCAGCTGGTGGATTCCTGAGCAGAGGTCATCACAGGCACCTGAACTCTTGCTTCTACAGGCATCGTTAAATTCTACATTGGAGGAAGTCTTCCAGTGTAGATGGCTTCAGCCTTTAGTAGAGGGGGAATGAGTCTTTGCCACACAATTGAAAGGACCTTCTTGCTCAGAAATTAATTAAAAATAACTTTAAAATTTTATTGCTTAGCGACAGAGAATTTTTAATTTTTAATCCTACTAACTATTTTTTCTCCATAGGTAGTTGGAATGTGAGACTCTGCACAGAGCTTATTCTCTTGATTTCCTCACAAGAATGCCACCATTATAATTTTGATCTTCTTTCAAAAGCTTTTCTCAGCTTGCAAGAGACCAGATGGACAGATAAAAGTCAGGTTCTTAAAGATAATCTTAAATTTCTCTTAAGGGAGGGAAGATAATAAGCATCTCCAAGGCATAGGTCTGCTTCTCAGCAGACATGCTAGTGATGCTCTTCTAGGATATGAGTGCATTAATGAAAGTTGTCTTATAGCAAAATTTCAGACAAGCATTAAAGACTTTTATGTTATCTGCTGTTATGTCCCCACTGACGATGCCGATGAGAATGAGAAGGATAAGTTTTATGGACAACTTTAGGATATTTTGAATTCTGTCAAGAAAGGAGATATTACCCTTGTTCTTGGTGATTCCAACCTAAATTTTGTACTACTCTAACCTTTGGGAAGGGGTGATAGGCCCTTTTGGTATTGGTAGCTGCAATGGCAATGAGCAACATCTCCGACACGTAAGTAAACTTAGTGGTTTCAGAATAACTAACACTTATTATAAACACCCAGACATACATAAGTACACATGGGTTTCACCAGATGGGCTGCATAAGAATATGATTGATTATATATTAACCTTTCCAGTATCCATGTTGTCTGTATGTTCGGAGAATCTGAATTGAGAGACCAAGGACATATTTATCCGTTTTTAGTATTAAAAAAAATATCGATTTTTAAAAAATAAAAATTGCCGTTGAAATTTATATTTATATATCATATAAAAATATATAATTCAGGCTTCAAACATAATATTGTTCTTTAATTTGATGCATATTTTATTAAACTACAATATAAATAATTTTATAAAGCCATCTGATTGTCATTTCTTGGAAGCACTGAACGGTATTGCCAATTTCCTTGTTAACATTCCTATTTGCAGAAGCAACCTTCTGATTTAAGCTCACAGGTTTGGTTTAAACTATTATTAACAAATTTTTCCTTAAATTTTCCAAAATCTCCTAAAAATTAACAAAAAAAACTGCTATTTTTAAAAATGATAGATTTTTAAAGTAATTACAAAATACGTACCGCCATTTTTTTTCCGTTTCACACTCTTTTCTGTCGTAAACCTATTTCAGTATTTCCAAGTTATTTTTATCATTTTCCCCAGCATTCTATGCATCTTTCCCACCTTCAAAATCGAAACTGGAAGTAAACACATCCTTCTTAGAAATTCTGATTAGGTTATATGTAATTTTTCTTTTATTATTTCTTGTTTTTTGTAAAAAAACTTTGAGCTTGTACCATTTTCTGAAAATGAATATCTTGGATAGGGAAGCAAAATAGACTTCCTTGCTACAGAAATCAGTCGTCATGTGGGAGAACAATTTTGGGAAGGTGTCCCCTCTGCTAAACTCATGGTGAAAGTTTCACTCCCCCCATCTAGAAAAAAATATATATTTTTTTTAAATTACGAGTTTTTATGTTTATATTGAATGATTTTAAAGGCCACCCACCCCTTTAATACCTTGTCTATGCCACACAGATGATATGACACTGTTTGTTTTTTTTTGGCTTTGCGGCACAAACCTTTCTGCACTTAACCAAGATCGCCAAACTTCAACACCCAAAGAAAAAATTCATAATGTTTAGCAAAAAAAGCAACCAAGTAAGTTTTTTTGTATTCCATAACCAGTTCAGAAAAATTCCGTGAATGTGAGAAGTCCAAGTCTCTTTCTATAACACTGACTGTGTTTAAAATATACGATACTGAAAAGAATCATTAAAATAAATAAAAATCATATTTCAGGTCGAATATTATATTATTCAGGAGGAAATTTCCTTTCAATAAATGTATAATTTAACTATTTTTATTCATCAGGTTTTCCAAAATGAAGCCTTAATTGTAGAGTGCGATCATTTTTTTTAACCATATCACATTGAAAAAGGCTTATTAAAATCAATATGCTTGCAAATTTGTTTATATTATTTATTTTTACAAAATTCGTAATTAAATTCTGTTTAATTTGATATGTAACATGACCTATTTCCTTTGTTTATTTTTTAAAAAAATTCTGTAGTTGACTTGTTTATTGGATTCAGCACAATTTGCTAAAAGCCTGCAATTTTCTCAAAGTATGGTACTGAGAAAAAAATTTCAAAACGAGAGAAGTATTTACTTAAAACCAAAAAAAAAAACATTTTTTTGTTATTCAGAAATATAAAGCCATTCTGTTCATTTCCATTGTAATCATTTCTGTCTATTAGTTATTTTTTTTAGATTTTTATTTGTGTTGCCAGATGCATTTTTTTGCTACATGACTCTAAAAAAAAGTCCTATTAAAATAAAACATATTGTCTTTTTTGTTAAATACTTTATTTTCAGAAAATCCAGAATTAAATGCTGATTAATCTGGCATGCAACATGCCATAATTCCTTTTATTAGTTATTTGGCGAAAAAGTTCTAAAGTTATGGTTTGCTTACTACTGAAGTTGAGGAAGAATGGGACCATTTTAAACAGGTTTTTTTTGGAAACTAACAGTACTCTTTTAGGGAAAAGGGAGCAGAGGAGGCAGAATTATTTGAGTGATAAGGCACTTGAGCTTATTTCAGGAAAGAACTGCAGGAATGTCCATAATCAATACCCTACTAGTCCTAATAGAAAACAATACAGAGAGCTTAATAAACATGTTGTCATGTCAGTTAGCTGCTGCTAAGAATCTTTGGCTTGATGGCTTGGCTGACAAAGCCAAGGAAGCAGTTAGACAGCACAACAGCAGAGAGCTATACAGATAGTTAATGTTTTGTGTGGTAGAAAATGGACAGGTATACAGGGATTGAAGGATAAACAAGGTTATAGAAAGTGAGGATTCTTGTCATGGCTAGGTGGGCTGAGCATTTCAGTGATATTCTAAACAATGTGGTTAGTTCTATTCCCATTGTTTGCAATGATGATAGATGCATTGGTGGCTTTAATGTTGGTCCTATAACACAGTCTGAAGTTATTTTAGCTGTTTCTAAACTTAAACTACATAAATCCCCAGGGGTGGATGAAATTACTGTGGAAATGCTTAGAGCTTGGAATGTTTCTGTTACACATGAATGACTGAAATTTTGAATATCTTTTATGACAAAGGCATGGTTCCTAAGGATTTTACCAGAGCTATTATTATCCCTATTTTTTTTTTTTAAAGGTGATCAATAGTGCTTGTGATAACTATAGGGGTATCAGCCTACTTTCTGTTCCAGGAAATGTTCTTTGTATGATTGTGCTTAATAGAATTAAGAATTTGGTTGACAGTCAATTGCGTGATGAGCAATGTGGGTTCAGAAGTGGTAGGGGATGTGTAGATTAGATATTTTCACTCAGGCAGATTCTTGAGAAATGTTTAGAGTTTCAGAAAGCTTTGGTTGCTTTTTGAAATTGAAAAGGCTTTCGACTCTGTTGGTCATCATAATTTGTGGTTGATTGTGAGATTGTATGGCATACCAGACAAGTTAGCTAACATAATGAACGCCCTCTATAATAACACTGAGTTGTGTGAGAGTTGGTAAGGCTTCTAGCAGTTAGTTTAGCATTGCTTCTGGTGTTTGATATTTTGTCTCCTTTTCTCTTTAACTTGGTTATTGATTATGTTATGCGAAATTCACTGCAAGGGAAAGATTTTGGCCTTAAATGGTCTGGAGATGCAGAAATTTCTGATTTAGATTATGCTGATGATTTAGCCCTTTTGTAAAATGATGTTGATGAGATAAACTCTTTCATTCGAGCTGTTCATGAGACTGGTAGTAGAGAAGGTTTAGTATAAATAGGGAGAAAACTAAAGTGATGAAAATTGGTCAGGCAGGCTGTGATTCGGTTAATCTTAATGGTTGCAGTTTTGAGCAGGTGTCACAGTTTAATTATCTTGGGAGCTATGTAACAGATACTGGTGATGTGCAGCATGAGATTAACAGAAGAATAGGGATTGCTGCTGGAATTTTTAAGAATCTAAAAACCTAATTTTAAGAATTGTATACACCTAAAGATTGAAATTAGACTGTATAAAAGTTTGGTTCTTTCTAGGGTTAGTTATGGTAGTGAAACTTGGATGCTTTTGATTTGAGATGCTTACGCAGTGTCTTGGGTATTAGGTGGTTCAACTTTGTAAGTAATGAAGATTTTAGGCAAAGGAGTCTGCAACCTCCTTTAAGCAGCATATTGTGCAGAGAGAGACTTCATTGGTTTGGCCATGTTGCTCATATGGATAATTATAGATTAACAAATAGGATTATTAACAGTGTGCCCAAAGGCTTCAGAAAGAAGAGGAGACCTAGATTGCAGTGGGTAGGCAATGTCAAACATGTTAGAATTAGTGTGCAGTGGCCTGATGCAGCAGATGTTGCTGAGGACATCTGCTTGGAGAACTAAATTGCATTGTCTGGTTGGACCTCCGTAGTCATAGCTGCTTGAGGATGATGTTCTTAACAGCATAAATAAAGGTGTAGTATGCTATCAGCTATGACATTCATTAACCTTTTATATATGTTGCAGGTTTGACCTCCCACAGTTATGTCATTCCCATACCTGTTTCCAGGGGTGGAGAAATTCAGAAAAATCTGGCCTCCAACAGATTTTACCAGAAGTTCCTGAATAAAGCCAAATGCTAATACGGGGGACAAGAAACAAAACTTTTTTTCTGCTTTTATGTGCTCAAAAAAGAGCATGTAACAAAATTAACTGCATTGCATTCAAAGGTTCTGTTTGCTGACAGAATTAAATTTTAAATTGTTTTTAAACAGCCACCAAAATAATCTTTATAACCTTATTTTGAAATAAATGATGAACAGAAATAGGTCTGGTGAATATTGAAAAACCAAGGTTAATTAAAAAAAAACAATTAAAAATGGTAATTTCTTTTTTTTTTAGGGGGAAACAATCTTATAAATGGTGCTTAAGTAAAACTAATATAATTTATGAACATGGCATAGTATCTTCTAAACATGTAAGGGTTTTAACATGCCAAATTTCTGACAATGTGTTATGCCTGATGTCTGAATTATTTTTTGCTCAGCAGAAAAAGAATGGACTTTAAAAGTTTAACCTGGAGTAAGAAACAGAAATCTTATTTAATTTTTACATGATAATGCATCTTACCATTAAATGCCCTTGAGCAGGTCCTAACTTACATTATAAGTATATTAACTTTCATTTTTTCTTATGCAATGTCAGAAACTCTCTTAACATAGCTTGTATTAACTTTATAAAAGTTCCAAAGTAAAAGAGGGAGTTTAAAGGGATATATTACTATAATTTTTGCCACCTTTTGTCTAAGGCTGGCTCGCATGGTTTGATTACGTGATGTCTTTGGCACTGACCTGCTGTTGTCTGTCAATCACCTTGTCAGACTACAGCTATTAAAAAATCTTAAATCTTTGATTAGAGTAAAATTTTAGTGGGATATGAACTCTAAGTATATTGTATAGGCATCAGGTTTTCTTAAAAATAAGCCTTTAAAGTTTAATATTGCAGAAAATTTATTTTGTTTTGATACCAGATAATTTAATATATATATATATAAATAACTGAAATATATATATACTAGAAAATTTTGTTCTCCTTCCCTCCCCTACTCCAACCAAGTGGAAAAATAAGACATTTTAAACTTAGGCTATCATAGGTAGAGATTTGAACTTGCAACACAGTATAGGGTGGGAATGTGAAAACCCACAGGAGAAATTTTGGACCATACAATCAAGTATGTGGGATGTTATGAAGGGATTGAAAAGTGTTAAAATTGGAAACAAACTATAAACAAGGATAGAAAAAGTGATCTGAGGTTGTAAATCTGGTTCTATTTTAGGTAGAGCTTTAATTTTTAATGCAATATGAGGAACATAGAGAAAATATGTGCAAAATTTGAGACTAGGAAGTTAAGTTTTGGAAAATTATATGGTGGGGTCAAATCTGCTAATAAAAGCAGTCTTTTTTCAACACTGAAGCTATATGACACTATCTACTGGGATTGGATCACTCATATTTATATTTTTTTACAGCATAAAAAGCTTAAGTAAAATTAAAAAAACACTGCTTATAGATAATTTGCCTCATAGCTGAAATGTTTATTTCAAAATTGCACTAATTTTTTTAAATTTAATATTTATGTATCTAGATAAATAATGGTTATCGGATGATAGCAATTCGCAGTAGAAAAACCACTGGAAGCGGAGCTGATTTGCTTTGGCACATAAGTGGATAGTTCAGATTCCAATGAGTTTAAATCAGGTTGTTTTTTGTTCTTGTTACCTAATTCAAGGTATATATGTTAATTTTCATATGCCATACAATATAAATCTATAGTTATTGTCACCAAGAGATAGCAGAACTTGTCATGTCTAATGAAAGCACAGTTAATTTTTCATTATCCATTTCAAGTAAGTCAGTTCTAATCTGTATCACTAAGGCTTGTGCATTCCTTACCAGTCTTCTTTGTCTGAAGAAGGTTACATGTGCTGTTTGTGTATTCAATTATACTCCAATCAACTATATTGTTTACAATGACAATTTCTTTATATTACAATGTCTGAATTAAGTGACAGCAATTCAGATTATGAGCTGAGTAGCAGTGATGAGACAGTAGTTCTTCAGGTATGTATATCTTTTTAAAAACTTACTCATGCATTGCTAATAATGCCATGTGCATTAATATTTTTTTCAATAATACAGTATTATAGCCCCTTAAAGTGCATTTGTTAATTTTTTTTTAACTAATCTTGAAGAAGCTGATGATGAAAATGATTCGCATGCATTATCTGCTATTACACCACTGTCTCACCCCCTGCTAATGTTATTTTTGAAATAACCAGAATCAATGATAGCTAATGATAGAGGTAGGTATAAGAAATGTAAAAACATCAAAACAAAACGGCAATTGAATGAAGAATGCCATGTCAACAGAAGCAGGAAACGTGCATACAAAAGTTTTTACTAATAGACTGCAAGTCTAAAAAAATTATTCTGGTGTTGATTTCAAGAAAGGGTGAAAATGTTTAAATCATTTTGTGCATTATCTGATCACACAAAACAATATATCTGAAGTCTGAATCAAAATTCAGAAGTAAACATCACAGTCGAAATTCAAATAAGGGGACAAACACAAAATCACTACAATATTTTCTGGTGACAAGTATATCCCAATTCAAGTGTACAAAAAGTTTTTCTCAGTCACTTCAAATTATTGATTCTCGACTTTACAAATGCTGTAGGGATTCAGTTGTATCTGCCATTATTGATGCTAAAGTACACAAGTCTCCTGCTAATAAACTAAATACAACCAATGTTGAGAGCCACATTAAATCATTTCCCTTTTATAAGAGTCATTATATGCATACAGAAAATCCTGATAGTAGGTACCTGAATCCAGGTCTCAAAATACATAAAATGTATGAACTTTATGCACAAGAATGTGAAAAACAAGACTCCAGTCAAAAAAAATATTATCACATATTTTTCCTCAGTTCAACTTGCATTTTAAACCTCCATCAAAGTGCACATTCTAAATACGGGACTCATTCCAGCATAATATTAAATTCAGGGAATCCAAAGATATCTGCATGCAGCAACAGTCAGAAGGAATATATCTTTTCAAAGCTGAACTTGCAAGAAACAGTTTGAAAGTTAACCAGTCCCTTGCTAGCAAACTTGTGTTTTTACTATGAGCTTACAAGAGGCACTCTCATTTCTTAAAGCTATTTTGTGGCTTACTGCAAAATCAATATGTGCATGTACAGTGGAATTTTTTGGAATTCATGGTTTTAATTATAATCTTGCTTACATGTAGAATGAAACAAAGGGCTCATGTGGATCACAAGAGCTTGGTTCCTCTGTAATTAAACATTTTAAAGCAGCATGCTTGACATCATAGCAAAGTTGTTCTGTATTCTGACTACTGATTCGGAGAGAATCGCAACATTAAAATGAGCTTTTATTTCAACTTGTTAATGACCAGCTGTTTCAGTAGAAACAATAGATAATAAATTTTCAGTTTCTTCCCACAGCTATCTCCCAAATGATGCAGATTTTGCAATTATCGAGTCCAAGGCAAAAAACTGCAGATTTATAGTCCTGGCAGTTGAATTGATATTATCAGTAGTGCTAAGAGAAAGAAACCATTTCAAGTTGTCCAAATGATAAGAAGCGAGTTGACTAAGAATAAAAATTTTAGAAAATGCTATTGCCAATCAGAAAGTGATTACAGAAGGTCAATCATTCAATTAGATAAAGATGCAATGGCTGCAGTGCAAAAAGAATATCCTCAAAAGATGTTTTTAAAAAGTCAAGAAAAAAATGACACTTACTGAATCAGATGTATCTAAAGATGAAATATCTTGTATTTACTATTGATTGACCTCTTAATATGTGATCAATACAACTTGAACTGATATACAAAATGTCAAATGAAAAAAGAAGCAAGATGTGGATCTTCTGAAATTTTTACCACCTGTTATTACAAATTTTATTGCTCATTGCAAATTGTAATTATGCAATTAATAGCTTGTATGTATTAATGGAATTCGATAGTCAAAGTTAGTTACCATAGAAACTGTTATAATGAGTGTTAACATAATTGAAATTATTGTGTTATATTATAAATTCATTGATATAAAGCAATATTTTTCATAAACAAGTGTAATTACTTGTGATATGAATGTATCTAAGTAATAGGAATCTTTTGTTTCCACATTGTGAGTTTTAATGACTTACAATCATTGGCATTTGAACCATCTAAATATTAATCTCAAAATAGAAAATTTAATAGGAAACAAAAATGCAAAATAAAATGCAAAGACCAAAGCATGTATTTTGTAAAATATATGAATTACCTTCAATCAAAAATAACCTTTTTAGAATTTTTTTTAAATGTAACAAAATATTAAAAATCAAGGACTGGAAATCAGTTAACAGCTGACTGCATCAATTATTTTCTGGTGAAACTATTTATGAGATTTGATCTCTAAGGGAAAGACTTGGTTCATAGGTGTTCCAGAAATTTGAAGATTCTTATTTGTATTAATCGGTGATTTGGCAATTTTGACAAATGATGTTGGCAAGATGAATTTTTTCGTTAAAGCCATTGATAAGACTAGTAATATGATTGGTTTGGTGATAGAAAACTAAAGTGATGAAAATTGTAGGTCGGTGGTGGTGTGGCTGTGCAACATTAGATAAAACAGTAGAATATACATTGCTGCATTCACTTCCTGATTTTAGTTGTCATCTGACAGAACATATGTTAACACCAGTGATTCTCATACTAGCCATTGCTAGTTCTGTGATGGGTTGATTACATTATTGTGTACAATTTTGCAGTCAGTGTAGAAGTAAAGCAATATAACTTCTGTGTACTGGAAACTGCTTTCGATACGTATAATAAAACAACAGCATGGAAGAAATATTCTCTTTTGCCCAATCAAATAATTGTTGCAGTATAATAATTTGTTTGGTGTAGGCCCTTTGTAAACTAACCCAAGCAGCAAGTCTTGAACAATTCACCCTACTCCATAAGACACTTTTTCCCATCAGCAGGGTAAAAAAAAAATGCTTATCCACATCTAATCCAAATTCTTTTTTCTGGTGGCTGAGATTATCAAATATTTTTCTGTTTTTATACTAGAAGCTGACTCTGAAATATATATATATTTTGCAAGTTCAGAATTAAATATAAAGAAGAGTGTGTATGTGTTTGTCTATCTGTCCACTTACTAGGGGCATCAAATTTGTATGAACTTCCCTTCACCCAAGAGGAAGATTTATAGTCGTGGCATTTGTGGATGAGCTGTATTAATAATTATCATTAAAATAGATATTTTAAATTTCATCATCTTGCATATATCAATGACAAGAAAAAAAATTATGGAAGATTTATGGGCTCTATGGGAACCCACTGGAATTAGCCAAAACGTATGGACATAGTTGAATTCCTTGAAATTTTTCTAGACTTAACATTAGCAGTTACAAACTGCTGTAGACTGGATTGAATTTCTCTGCTCTTAAATGATAAGAGCTAGGACCACCAAATTCAGTGTACAGCTTCCTCTCATTGTAACTTAGAGCAAAGTAAGTATTTGGATGCTAAAGATTTATCCCACCACCACCAACAACAACAAAAAATACAGAGTAAGAATTAGGACCACCAAATTCAATAGCAGCTTCCTCTAATCTTAATGTAAAGAAATGTATGTTTTTGCCCCCTAACATTTTTCTGTTCTACTCCCGCCTCACACACACACACCATCCCCTTCAAAAGAAGTTCAGTTTACAGCTTAAAGTAATACAAATGTTTAGCCTCCCAACCTTCTTCCCTCCCTCCCCCCTCAAGGGGAAATATATGAATGATTACAGAGTCTAGTTAGTTATATCTAAATGAAAGCTGTTGATGTACGGAGTATCATGGGTGCTTCAAATTATGCCCTCTTCTTTCTGTATTCCCACTCTCCAAAAGGAGAGGAAAAATCTCATGGGAGGTAATTAGCTTTATGTCAAATGAAATTTTGTATCATGATATGTGTTATCTACTGTATGTTTTAAAGAATTAACAACCTGAATAACCCAGGTAAATGTACTAGTTTTCAATAAAAGAAATTAAAGTTTTCTTTCATTAATTTCTTTTATTGAATTTATGTGCCAGCTCACACTACTATGCATTTTCCATTAATTCTTGTGACTTAAAAACCTATTATAGGGGAAAATAGCCTTGTATTGTACAATTCCTACATCTATCTTTGCAATTTTTTAATGGTTATTCTTATCAGATATTTCATCATTCCGAGTTAAAAATAGCATGGTATTTCATTTCTGAAACAAAATTTGGATCAATTTAAAAACTTGCAATCATATCTGTGCAATTGAAAACCACAGCTCATATGAGGACTAAATCAGAGAAAGGATTTCATTTCCAACTAGTAGATCTCTTCAAAGAGAGGTGCCGCTCATTTAAAATAACCTGGTTCTTTCTTGAAAAGTTTGTAAATTGTATCTCAAAATAAAAGTATACCCGTTGATTTATCTCTACAAATCATTGAGGAAATCTAGTAAGTAATACTCCAACAAATCATTGCAATAAGAACTGAAGCCTTCTTAATTCCGATGTTTCAAAATTTAGTGGTCAAAAGTGTTCTATGAAATGTGGCTATCCCTTAATTTCTGATGCTTTTGCAAAGTTTAAAAAAATGGCGAAACGTGAACATTTTTGATTGAAGGTAATTTATATATTTCAGGAAATGCATACTTCCGTTTTTATATTATGTTTTGATATATTTCTCTTTGTAAAATTACTGTTTTTACCTATCTTCCTGTTGCTTTTGGTTTTGACATCTGTTGGTTGGTCAGTTTGTGGATTTGACGAAACATTGTTCCACCATATTTTTCAAATGCGATGGAGAAACTTAATTATTTATGTGCCAAATGAAAGCTTGTGACGTGGGGAGTGTCATAAGCTATAAAAAATTGACCCCCCATATTTTCTTCCCCCTAAAAGAGGGGAAATGTGAAAATTATTCTTAAACTATATCTCCAGAACGTGAAGGCCGAAAGTAACAAGCTATACATCAAATGAAAGCTTCTGACGTGGGGAATGTCATAAGCTATGAAAATTTGACCTCCCCCCCTGCTTTCTTCCGCCTAAAAAAGGGGGGAAATGAAAATGATATATGACCATATATCTCCTGAATGCGAGTGTCAAAAGTAATGAGCTTTGTGTCGAATGAAAGCTTGTGACAGGGGAGTGTCACAAGCTGTAAAAAAAGACCTCCCATGCTTTCCCCTAAAAAAGGGGAAATGTGAAACAATTATTCTGCTATAAGCTTGTCTAATGATGGTAGTAAACTATTTTAAATTCCTCTATTCCCCCATGATAAAATGGGGGCAGATTTTCATGGGGGTCAACTTTAACAAGTCGTATCTCAAATTTAAGCTTGTGATGTCTCCAATGTCCTAGGTTACCTCAAACCTGAATCCAAAAGGATGGTACTATTCCCCCTGATAAAATGGCCTCTACTATTCCCTCTTGATAAAATGAGGGGGGGGGGGCAGTTTTTCACGAGGGTCAACTTTAACGAGTCATATCTCAAATTTAAGCTTGTGACATCTCCATTGTCCTAGGTTACCTCAAACCTAAATCCAAAAGGGTGGTAAATGTGCTCGATGTTTGAGTCATATATCAAAGTTTTTGAAGATCAGTGTTTTTAGTGACAACAAAAAAAATATAAATTAAAAAAAATCATTTCCTATATGGCCCTAAAAAGACAAAAATAAACCTGAAGCATGTCTATGGTGTAATCAGTTGCTGAGTTCATATTTGCTTCGAAGGAAGATAGGGCACCGATTTATCTACTTGACAAGATTGCCGGCAGCCTATCTTCCTTTGAAGCAAATATGAACTCAGCAACCAATTGCACCATCGGCATGCTTTAGATTTATTTTCTGCTTTTTAGGGCTATATATGAAGATAGGTGTTTTTTTAATTTTTTAATTTATATATTTTTTTTAATTAATATAACAGTCATATCAGAATAATATGACCACCTACCTAATAATGAGAATAACCACCCTTGGCCCAGATGACAGTGGCAAGTATCGGCATGGCATGGATGCAATGAGGCCCTGGAAGGTTGCCAGAGGCACACATGCCCATTCGGACTCCAGCAGAGCACAGAGGTTCTGGAGATGACGTGGTTGTGGGTCCGGACACCAAACCTGTCGATCCAAATGGTCTATGGGATTGAGGTTGAGGGATTTGACCAGCCAAGGGAGAACGGAGACATCGCTGTCATGTTCCTGGAACCAGTCACACACAACCTTAGCGACATGGCAGGACGCATTGTCCTGTTAGTAGATACCATCACCACCAGGGTAAACATCCAACATGAAGGGATGCATGTGGTCAGTGAGGATAAACAGGTAATATGATTGGTGCAAAACCCAGTTGCTCTACAATTCAGAGACTGCACTACATCTATCGGGATAAGGCCACATTTTACCACTATCCATTGTCATGGCTGAACAGTACTATAGAAGTAAAGACCAGCCTTTGGCAAAACCTAACTATAATCTTCATCCTGGGTCGCCACAAACTAGGATATTGAAAATCCGAGTTGACATGGTGCCAGTGACACCAGCGAGGATGGACAGGTAGCCATTGGCGTTCAGGGACCCATCTAGTGGTACCAGCAGTCTCAGGTGATACCAGGAAAGCATCCCTCAGACATGCACGCTGCCACCACTGACCTGTACTTGACCGACAAGCTTGTCTGGCACACTCTCGTGTGTCTGATGCCATATCCACCACCGCCCGTCACTTCTGTGGAGTAGAATCCTCTATTCATCAGAAAAGGCAACCTTTTTCCACTCTTCCACTGTCCAATGATGGTAGTTCTGTGCGAACTGCAGGCATTGTTGCCGATGGACCTTGGTTAACATGGGCGCCTTTACACAGTGTTGACTCTGGAGACCCATGCGTAACAGGGTTCACTCTACTGTTATCAGGGACATGTACCTGGGTGCCCAGCATTCATATGAGTCTTCAATTGCTGCACTGTTGCACATCGATTACCCTTTACCAGTCGACGGAGGTGATGTTCTCCTCTGGGATCTATGGCCTTTGGGACTCCACAGTTATGACGTCTGGAGGTACTCAGTGTGCCAGCGGTCCATTCTTGGTACACCCTTACTACAGCACCTCGCAAACAGCTCACGAAATCTGCTGTTTCCAAGATGCTTCCACCCTTGGCACGGTAGCTGATGATCACTCCTTTTTGAATGTCTGTCAAATCAATACCTCTGCCCATTGTGCTCACGTTACGCACTATGGCTCATCTGTCGTGGTCGACCTTGTCATGTGCACTCTGTGACCTGCCTAGGTGGGTACACTGTGATTCCGTGGGTGATCACATTATTTTGATACAACTGTGTATATAAAATATACCTGGTTTTGAAGTAAAAAAATTTCAAAATATAATCAAATTTGTTGTACTCTCATATTATAATTCATATTCGTCATGTAAATATTATTCTTTAGATAGATTTAAAATGGGTAAAAATTTCCTGATTTATTTTTTATATATTATATATAATCCTACTCCTTAAATTACATGGGATACATTCTGATGTGAATTTAAACTGCATAACCACGACATTTAATCTATAGAAAGTAAGAAGATGGGAACCTGTGACCAAATTCGATAGCTTATTTCATTTAAAAAACAACAACATAAAATTGAATAACCAATAATATTTTATTATAAATTATCCATGTGGTGGAGGTTCATCAAATTCCACTTTGCAATCTGATTCTGCCATTGAGAGTTGGACTTAAATTGTGTTTTACCTCTGAACTGCTCTCTTTTGCACACAATTGATGAAATTGGTAGATCACAAGGACTACAAAGGCTCAGTGAAGATTAGGGATGAAATCCATTGAACAACTATTAAGAAACATGAGAGCCTACTGTCAAAGCCTCAAAGTGTTCTTTATATAATGCATAGGGTATGGCACCCCTACACAGTGTCACAGACTAGTGCCCCACCTGTCAAACAGTGTTTATAATTTTTTAATCCCAATGGTGTCTTTTTCTCATTGAGGTCAGAGTGGAGGTTAATGTAGAAAATCTCAATGCAAGCACAGTAAGGACTTTAATTGGGGAACATCAAATCATAAGCCTTGTGCACTAGTAACCGAGCCTGCCCCATTCCTCCATAGAGATGCTGGCAGTCTCTGAAGAGACAAATTTAACCCTTTGAAGCACGAATTTCGATTTTATTTCCGATTTTAATGACATTTGGTATGGGCCGTCTTTATGTGTAAAAAAATGATGGAGTATCAATACTCCATCATTTGCGATGGAGATCAATAGATGACGCACTAATACCCATGTAGGAAGTGTGGTTTCGCTGTAAAACCAGTCTGCGTATAGAAATATAAATTTAAGTAAGTGGTTTCTGTGTGGAACCACTATGCTTCAAAGGGTTAAGCTTGAAGGAGGAGGTGATCTGCTGCTTTCATATTCTTAGTCAGTTCCTTGTGGAGACTCAAGGACCACCAAGAGCTTGTGGAGCTCAAAATTATGAAAGGAGCTATTCAAAGCCCTTCTTAAATTGTGACACACCTTTCCATAATTGGTCATGATCGATAATCTCTTCAAGCTTTGAGCTTTGCACAAAAACAATGGCTTTAAAAGTGATACCAGCAGTCTTAGGTGATAATAATAATTAATTAGCATTAAGAAAGCCTCCAAATTAAGTGCATTACTGAATTGGATTCAACAGTGAGGAAAAGGAAGACTTGGAAGTCTCCCTTTTCCTCACTGTTGAATGCAGGGAGTTGTCATGCTCTTTATAGATGGGTTCCTATTAATGGTGCACACAGTTGACTCATTTAGATTGCATTGGAGTCAATAATCATGCACACTTTTGATTTCTCTTTATCCAGGATCTCTTATGGTTTCAGTCAGGCTATCAGATTTGCATACTCTCTTAGAAACAATCTCACAAATTCGTTTTAATGCCATTCAGTAATGCACTTTAATAATGCCATTGCAATTCTTGATGGATTAACCCTTTCCCTACAATTGCTCTACTGTTGGAATCAACAATACTATACTGACTGCTCCCATGACTCCACAGTTGGAATCATCATAATTAGATTGCTTTTGGGGCATGTTATATAATTCGAAATGCTCATTTATTAGTTCTTGGAGGCTTTCTTAATGCTTATCAATGATGATTTCATATGTTTTTCGACCAATCAAAATTTACCACACCATATAAGGCCTGAGGGAGGGGGGAGGGAGGCTAAAAATCAGTTGCCTATTCAGGCAAGTGTGATGTGTTCTAATTTGCAGCTAATCGCAATTCGATTTTCACATTTGATTGAATAAAAATACAATAAATGTCACATGAAGAGGAATTTAGTGATAGTGAAAGTGAATATATTCTTAATGAAAGTGATATAGATTGGAGTGGTACTGATTTTTCTGACCTTACTGATAATGAATTTGAGGATGAAGAGCAAGAACCCCAGGAAATGGCAGGAAGCTGGAAGCATATTCCTGAAGTATTTGATGATGTCAGACCTCAACAAAAGCCACAATTATCAGATATGCTATTTGTTAAAAGTCCAATAAAATTCATATTGTGTGGCATGGCACTAATATCAAGACTCATACAGAAGAGGCTAAATTAATCAAAAGCAGTTGAAAAACTGCGAAGAGGTGAGAAGTAATGCTATGAAAAATGCAAACTGACTGGGATTTTGACATGGATGCTGGCTGACTGCACAGTGATTCAGAACTGTATATGTGATAATATTTTATTCAGTAAAAATGTAAAATTATTTTTCAACCAATTGACATTACAAAGTACCAGAAAATATAATTAGGAACAAAAGAGCCAACTGTTTGAGTACCTGCACTGCTAAGATTCTATATATTTCATACATCTGACCCAGAGTCACAGTCAAAAACTGTTTGTACAACCTGACTAGCCTATAATCCCTGTTTGAAAGAGGCATGGAAATTTTATAAATTAAGTACAGATTTTAATAATTATGAAGGAAGAATTTGTGAGTCATGCCAGTGATTTAAAAAATAAGGTATTGTGCTATAAGCATACTGTATGTAAAGAACCTTTGATATAGTCATATTAGATATTTGCAATATGCTTCAACAAACATGATCTACCATGGTAGAGTACTGAATGCTATTATAGCATCCAGCTATTAAAATGGCAAAATAGATTTTTTTTTTTTATTTCCCATGTAACAATTTTAATTTCACCATCCCAAAAGGAAAATATTTTAGTTTCTTTGTAAAGTAAACTTTATTAGTAATAAATAAATTATAAGTGTAATGATAGGGTATTCACATTTTTGGCCATGTTGAACTTGTTATTGTGCATCATAGATATCCTTGCTTTAACAGGATTTTGTTTGTTTTTCCTCCATGTGTATTTATTATAATTGTGATCAAGAAAATATATGAAGGAAGTACTGCTAAATTTAAACATTAATCACATAATGTAAAACATGTTTTGGTGAATCAGTGTAACTCAAAAATGTTTAACTCACAGCCAACTATAATTGTTTTAACATTTATCAATAATAAATATATATTTTTGTGTTTTTTAAATGAAATTAAATATTTTGTTGTAATAATTTTTAAATAAAACTTTTCAGTAGCAATAATGGATACTTAATCTCAAAGCAGTTTTCATTTCAACTTTAATACTTTGGTTAAGTTTAATATTTTATTTCACTTATTTTTTATTTATTTCACTTCATTGAACATTTTAGGGGTAAACCTCCTTTGGACAAAGCTGCAGGATATCTGTAACTCAGTAGAACTGTGGTACTTCCCCACTATGGGGGAGAAAGGGTCGAGCCACAAGGGCTGACCTTGACCCCAGAGGGTCTGTAGATCTCCAGGCAGTCAAGAAGTAGAATGTTTCAGAATTTTTTTTTAATGTATTTGGCTCATTTTGGATTGCTATTTATATTTTAAGTTATCTTGTTTTGGAAGCGAAGTAAATTTACCATAGTATTACTTTGACATAGCCAAGTGGTATTTTGACATAATTATATATATCAAGTCAATATGTCAAGTATTACTTTGACATAGCCATGGCCTAGTGGTTAGTATGCTTGGCTGCTGATCTGAGGGCCTGGGTTCAAGCCCCAGGTAAGGCATGGAGGTTTATGTTGACCTTCTGCTGAGATCCTGCCTTCCTTACAGATATTCTCTATGGTGTATAAACTGACAGTTCCTGTCAGACCTCTAATGGCAAGCAGATACTTGAGGGGATATTTATTTTTATTTTTTTATGTACTTTGATGTATTTTGCTGATCAGTAAAAAATTGGAGCTTATTTTTGTTATCCAAAATTCACAAACAGTTAACAGGTAAATGAAAAGCTTAAATAATAATGGAAATCTTATTGTATATTTATATTGAAATAATGGAATAAAGGCTAAACGGAATGAAAATAATTAAAAGTAGCACACTTTTACTGAAAAATGATAAAGTATTGCTTCTATTAGAAAAGCATAAAAAATTTCATTTGAATCTTTGTTTCCTCCAAATTCATGGTGATTTATTGTTCAGAATTAAGTGCTCTTCCTTTTGATATAAAAAGTTGCTTATTTCTATCTGTGGCTACTTCATGATAATATATATTTTTCTTATATTCTGTTAGTTCTTTTTCTGCTAAACACCAGAATTTAGTCAAAGGCATTGTTAGAAACTGTCATTTTAAGGTTAAAGGAATCCATGTGGCAGGTGTGTTCCTCTTGTGTATCATAATCATCTGTTCATTTTAGTGCTGTACTAATGAGAGAAAATCTATTGTATAAGCACATTTTTATTGTTTTATTCATTTTGTTTCAGACATTCAGCAGAACCTTTGCAAAAGCTGTCAAAAATAGTAAATTTACTTCCAGTCAGTGTCTCTGCTGAATCATCAAGATTGAAGCCTCCTCCATCTCCAGTTAACTTTGATAAGAAAACTATAAAACTGAATATTAGACCTTCTAATGGTGCTGACACATTGTCAGTAAAATCTACAACTTCACCAGTGCAAGACAGTGGGCGAAAAATAATAAGACTAATTAATGATACCCTTCAATCCAGCATCAAATCTGAAACAACTCCAAAACCTGGCACAAAGGTACCAAATTGCAAGAAAGCTGAATCAAAAGTTGTTAGTATTTTGACAAGGGTAAGCAACTATAATATTGCCTCTTTTATAGTGTTATTCTTACTTTGTTTTCTATGGTGCAAACTGAATCTGTGCTGCAGTAGATATTTGCATGTTAAATGTTTTATTTTAAAACAATGAATATAGCTTCAGAATATATCTTGTTCTTTGACTGGAAAATAAAAAAAGTATATATGATGCTTGATAGATGGTATCACCCATTATTTAAATTTAAGTATAACGAAGTGTGATATTCAGTTAACAAATTGTATGCAATTTCATTAACCATGGTAGCCACTGTTCTTTGAATATTTATATTACTATATAAAAATTTCTCATAAATAAAACCCCTTTCATTGATATTTCCATTTTATACAGATAAAAAATAGCTAAGTACATCAGTTTTAAAAAGCTGTAAATCATTTCTGCTGCTCTGTTGGTGTTTTTTCTCACATGGAATTTCAGTTAATTTTATACCTCTTTGTTAAGAATAAACATCAGTAGATTTCTTAGATCAATAGACTTTCAGGGAAAAATGTCCTGGGCTGGGTAACAGAAAAAGGGCCCATAAAATCTCTCAAAGCACAGTGGCAGACTGGTTACAGTTGCTCCTGTGGCAACCAGCAATTTTGGCTCACATTTTTTTTAGTGCAATGGTCTGTAATGGGAGAGAGAGGCCATCATGTTAGTACACAAATCCTTTACTCAATAAAGCAATGAGTCCTCCCCCCAAACACGTGCATGCACACAGCTTTACCCAATCCCACTAAGATACAGATGTTTGGAATGATCCTCATTGGTCCTTATTTCATGTAAAACTGTAATCATACTGTTAGATTACTAACATGCACCAGACAGCATGTGATGTAGAAATGAGAAAACGGAAAAGGAAAAAAGTGGTATAACAACTCGTAAAAATAAAAATTAAGAACATAACTATTTTATGTTTTCAAAAAGTAAAAACGTTAACATATAAAATATTTTGATAATTCCATGGAATTTGATGCAATATTATCAGTGTGCCTTAATCAAAATTAAAATATATATATATATAAAAAAAAAATTCTTCCAACAAATATTGATAAAGAAATGATTTTAAACTTTTTTTTTTAAGACTTTCACCACAGAAAACATTCTTTTATGAGAAACTTGTATACATGGCAAAGTTAATAGGAACTTATGAGCAAAATATAATGATGTATAGGTTTGATGCAAAAGTAATGGGGAAGCATGAGACATTCAAAAGTAATCATTCCCATGATTAACCAATATGTTATTTAATCAACAATTTAATTACCATTTAGTAGATATGGCCATGTTCCAATGATCTACAAGTTTGTGAATGCTGTTCCTGTAGAAACTCTTGTCCTTCGTGGCAACAAAGTTGACACTGCACTCTTTCACCTTGTCTTCATCAGAAATGAAATTGTTCAGGGATTGGAAGAGATGGAAATCTGAGGGAGCGCAGGTTGAGGGGCCGTACTTGGCGGATACCACAGACTGAGCTGCACACCTTCGTACACTCGTCCAATGGACTTGTCGATGCGGTCTCAGTGATACTGGGTTCAGAGTACTGTTTGCTGGGGGCTTCGGTCCGTCCGCAATGGAGAGGACGAAGTTGGAGACTTGCGACTGGGGAGGGGCTCTCACCGCCATCCCCAGTTGGTGGGCTTATCGATGGAAAAGCCAAACTAAGAGTCCCCAGTAACTCTTTTGGTATCCAAGATTAGGTTATAGAACTGACATGGTGGAAGATCTGTAGGTGCCTCTGTGAAACTGGGTGCCGGCTCGTCGGTGTTTCTGGCATGCCTTGTGGCCTCGTTGGAGGGGCAGGCCGGGGGTCTGCCGACTGGGACTACAGTTCCAAGTTGAGTGGACTTATCGGCCAGCCCCTGCAAAGTCCTAGGTCGTCTTGGTGCCCCGATGGAGAGGCTTTACTGAGGGCCTGCCAACTGGAAGGATCCCCAGTCGAGTGGCCTCCTTTATTGCCCCAGCGAAGTCTGGGGTGTCATGGAGTTGGGATGGAGTGGCCCTGTGGGGGCCTGCAGACCGGGATTGGAGTCCCCGGTCATGTGGGTCATCTGCTCGGCTGCAGTGAAGTCCAGCTCGAGGTATTGCTGGGAAGGCCGCCGGTTGGTGTCCCGGCGGAGAGGACAAAGTTGAAAGACATGCCGAATGGGAGCATGGCCCTACTAAGTGTGACTCATCAATGGGAGAGCCTGAAGACTTTCCATCATGATAGCTTCCCCATGCAAAAAGTTAGGTCATCTTATGAAATTTAGGCATCTAAATTCTAAAATAAGATCTTATCTGTATTGGCAATTATGTGGTCTAAATCCAGTGAGTTATTTGGTTCTGTTCGGCAAGAGAAGATTTCAAAATTCGAAAAGCCCACTCACTGCACCTCGATGATTATATCTTCAGACAGGCTGTTGTTGTTTCTCTCTTCTACAGGTCTTCTCCCGCAGATAGGAATGTTCTTGAAGGTTGTATAGAGTAGGATGTTCCTAGATGGTTGATGTGGTTTCGTGGCAACTCCCTCAAAGTGATATGCAGTCTCTGAACTGCGGTGCACCGGGATTGCCACATACATATTACGTGTTCATTCTCACTGACCACATGCATCCCTTCATGTTGGATGTTTACCCTGGTGGTGATGGTGTCTATCAACAAGACAATGCGCCCTGCCATGTCACTAAGGTGGTGCACGGCTGGTTCCAGGAACACGACAGCGATGTTTCCGTTCTCCCTTGGCCATCAAAATTGCCCAACCCCAATCCCATAGAGCACTTGTGTGACCATTTGGATCGACAGGTTCGGTGTGTGAACCCATAACCACGTCATATCCGGAACTTTATGCTCTGCTGGAATCCGAATGGGGACATGTGCCTTTGGCAACCTTCCAGGGCCTCATTGTGTCCATGCCACGCCGCTTTCATCCGGGCCAAGGGTGGTTATTCCCATTATTATGTAGGTGGTCATGTTAATTTGATACGACTGTGTATGTTGCAAATCAAAAAAGAAATGAAATAAAAAAATTAATGTTGCCGAGTTTGCCCAATTTGATTAAAGCATCATCTTCATTTGTTTGGTTTTTGGTGTTTTCAAAATTCTTGGGATTCAGTGAAGCAATTCCTTTTATCAGTTCTTAATTAGAGTTGAAGCTTGTATTTATTTATTTATTTATTTATTTATTTATTTATTTATTTATTTTAATGTGGTATCAATAACAGCAATGTTGATTTCGAAGTTCTTAAATAGAGATGCTCCAAACTTGTCTAGCTTCATAAGTGACTAATTCAACTGAACAATTTTTGCTACTAGAATTTGTTTTATAGTAATATCTTGTTTAATAATAATAAATTTTAGAATCACTTATTTGGTGATGACTATTAGTTGGTAGCCCCAATTTGCTGTTAGCCTCAACAGTGATCCTGCCTGTTCCAGTCCACCCCTGTCAAGGAACACATCCAATAGTTGGCTGCTAGTGTTCAAACTCAAAATGCTTCACTTGCCATCCACATTGCACAATTATTATTGCATATAGTATGTATTTAATTTATACTTTCATTTACTTTATACTTTTATATAATCTTTTTAGGAACACTTTTAATCACAACATTTATATAGTAACATAATTTTCAAGTATATCCATCCCTTAATTTGCACAGTTTGTTTTACATGGTCAAGAAAATACAACGTTTCATTTTACTCAGTCAAGAAAATGCAACCAATTTTGTTTTACATGCACTAAGTTTTACACAGTGTGGATTTTTCTTTCTGTGATGAATGTAGATATGTATATATAAAGTGGCAGTGGCATAGCATCAAGGGAAACTCTTTGACTGCCATCCCAAAATAAAACTCAATTAATAGTTTTAGCTTATGCCACTTGTTTTCTAGAATAAATAGATAATAGTAAATTCACTTATTAATAAAATCATTATCTGTAACAAGTTATATATATTTTTTTTTTGTTAAAGTTGTATTCTTGCCATTGTAATGCAGTCTTGTCTTGCAAAATCTTAATGAAATAAAACCTGTTTTGGATCAGCAGGGAGATCTGATTTTTTTTTTAGAATTGCTTATTCAGGCTAGTAAAAACCGTGTTTTACTCATTTTTAGCTACAAGTTTAATTTTGCAGACTATTATATAGCTAAACAGCTGATTCTTAAGTAATGCTGTTTCATAAATTACCATATAAATATGGATTTTACAAATAAAATATTAAGTATTAGTACAAATGCTTAATTTCTAATTTATATTCCATTCTTAAATATCCTCCTTCAAATTTCATCGCCAAATTAATTCATCCACCTTAACGATAAGTATTTTGTATGTGGGGCAGCGGTGCCTCAGTTGGTAGTGTCAGCTTGTAATCTGCAGTTCCCAAGTTTGAATCTCACCTGGGCCAGCATTGAGATTTATCTTCACAAAACTCACTGCCCTCATTTAGTAAGGGACACCAATGGACTTGCCATGGAAATTCCAATATTATACTGGGTGGTTCACCACTGGTTTGGGATAGGGATTCCAGAGGAATTTTGATGACATCCAGTCATATTCCTCACACTTTAGAAGCGATTGCCATCGGCCTCTTCGTGAGATTTTCGCTGACTGTTTGCTTCACCTACCTACTGCCCGGAAGCATCGTCTTCTAGGAATTTGTCTCACAGCTGCTGTCCCCCTTCCTCATCATGGGGGACTTCAATGGACACAATCCTCTGTGGGACAGTAGAGACACCAACAGGAGGGGTGAGGTACTGGAGCAATGGCTCCTGTATCCATCACTCTCACTGTTGAACACTGTACATCTCCAGTATATACTTCCACTCCCCAACCTGCACTTTCACTTTTGTGAGTTCAGTGAACACTCAGTCAGCCAGGAGCGAATCAGTGATGCAATGGTGGAGATGACAGAATGGTATTGTTCATGCAGCTGCCTCTGCAATTCCTCAAACTTTAACAGTTTCCTTGATTTCCAAAACTGTGGTGGAATCCCAACTGCACCATAGCTTATAAGACTCAGAGCAAGGCTTGGGGGTGGAGTGGATGGGCATTGAAGATATCTGACATCCCCCAACCTTGAAGCCTTCAAACACTCCAGGGCAAAAACCTGTTTTGTCCTGCACCAGAGCCAGAAGGAAACTTAGGTCAAATTTTCTTTCACCCACACAACCAGTTCAAAAGTCATGTGGGATAAAGTCCAGAAAATGGGTGGAAACTACATGCCCCACTCATTATTGATCCTGAAGCGAATGGACAGGCAATAGCTGATCCTCAAGCAATTGCTGATACTCTGAGGCAAGGGTTGGGAGCTTTTTTGGGGGGGATCAAGAGCCAAATCAGCCAAAAAAAAGGCAAACCAACAAATTTTGAAATCCACAGATTTTAATTGGGTCAAGAACCATCATCATCATCCTCAAGCAGCCATGGGCTATGGAGGTCCAACCAGACCGTGCAATTTAGTTCTCCAAGCAAGTCTATCCTGAGCTACATCTACTGCATCTGGCCACTGCACACCAATTCTAACAAGGTCCTGTTTGACATTGTCTGCCCACCGCATCCTGGGTTTCCCCTTCTTTCTGAGGCCTTTAGGCACACTGTTACATACCATAACAGAAAAAAAAGATTATTTTATTAGCAAAATATCATAATGTAAACTACTTTAAAATAGATATATTCAAGTGTATAAAAAATTTAAAAATTAAAAAGAATTGTTAAAAAATCTGTTGCACTATAGTTAATAGCACAGTGCAAATTTTGAGTTTGAGTCTTCTTGACCAACTGATTCAAATTTGGAATGTATTTAGAGCATTTTGAATTTCATCAGTGCTATTAAAAGAACTCATCTGCCAACCTGCTATGCTGCTTGTTTTTAATGATAATTGTTGGGAAAAAAATTCCACAATCGAATGTTGAACCATAAAACATCAAGAGCTGTGTTTTACTGTGCTCAGAGCTACCAGTTCTTCACCCTTGCTTTGATGGAATCTTTTTCCTCCATCTCTTCTTCATCTTTATACTCCCCAGAGTTTCATCCCCTGAAGAGCAAGGCTGAATAGAGGCTTATAATAAACCATTCACAACAGAGGAGCTTTGCCTTGCTCTGCTTGTGCAACTGCTGTTGGGCCAGACAATATCCACTAAGCCATGCTCCAACATCTCACCATCAAGTATGGATTAGCTGCTCTGACTCTTCAACCGTATTTTCCTCGAGGAGCAGTTTCTGGACCTCTGGCAGGAGCTATCATTTTGGCCTTCCCCAAGCCAGAGAAAGATTCCTTTAAATTATTGTCTGATTGCATTGATGATGTGTGTATGCAAGGTATTGTAAAGAATGGTGAATACCAGACTGATCTGGTAATTGAAACACCATGGCATTCTTTCCAACACCTAGTGTGACTTTTGCAGGCAACAGTCTACCTTAGACCACCTGATCCACCTCAAATCCAATCAGGAATTCATTTTTATGTAATAGAACACGTGTCAATTTCGAAAAGCATACAATGCAGCATGGAGATTTGGCATTCTTTGTGACCTCCATAGCTTCGACTTGACAGGTCATGCCGATCTTCATTTTCAACTTTTTATCTTCTCGTTTTTGTGTCCATGTTAGCAACACTCTGTTGCGGCCTTTCCCCCAAGACCAGGGGTTGCAACAAGACTGCATATTGAGTGTTACACTTTTTTGCTGTCAAGATCAATTCCATTACACAACTTCCTCCGATTGTAGGCAATGCATTCTATGTTGATGATTTTAGCATTTTTTGCACTTCGTCCAGTACATGCGTCATTGAATAACAACTGCAAACTGCCTTGAATAATCTCTTACTTTGGGTGACAGCCGATGGGTTTTCGTTCTCCCCACAGAAGACCACTTGTGTGCACTTTTTCCACAAGCGTAATCTTCATCTGGACCCTGAGTTGCAGCTTGGGGGTACCACCATTCCAGTTGTGGTAGAGACAAAGTCGATCTCATCTTCCATCGGAAATTGACCTTTTTACTCCACATATGCTATCTCAGGTCCAAGTGCATGCAGGCACTGAGCATCCTCAAGGTCCTCTACTCCCTGGGCAGGGGTGGCTCAGTCGGTAGCGCGCCAGGCTCATAATCTGTAGTTCCCAGGTTCGAGTCCCAGCTGGGTCAGCGTTGAGATTTATCTCCGCAAAATTCCTCGCCCTGCCCACGGTCAGTAGGGGACACCAATGGGCTTGGAAAGGCCGCCGTCCTTCGGATGGGACGTTAAGCCGTGGCCCCGTGTGTGGGAGAGCCATACCCTGTGCACGTTAAAGAACACGCTGAATGGCCTTGACAGGAGGCTACCATCTGTCTCCCAACAGCTGTTCCAGTGGGTCCCCTTTCCCAACCTTCTCTTAGCCTTCGGGGTGTTGTGACCTGGCCATTTAGCCCATGGTGTGCAAAAAAGTGCCGCTCAGAGGTAAAACAACCCAACCCAATCCTCTACTCCCTCTCATGGGGAGAGGACCGATGTTCTTTACTCTACTTCTACCATGCACTTTCCAGTCAAAACTGGACTACAGATTCCGGGTGTACGACTCCTCCCAAGATTCAGTGGTGAAGGTGCTGGATCCTCTCCACCATCAGGCTCTCCATGTTTGCATGGGGACCTTCTGCACCTCGCCGGTCCAGAGTATTTACGTTGAGACTGATGAACCATTGTTATCTATTTGCAGTCAGCAGTTGCCCCTACAGCACACATCGAAATTGTGATCCTTGCCATGCCATCCCATTTAGGACTGCATTTTCAGTCCTCAGTGGGAAATGTTATACCAAAATCAGTCAGTTGCCAATCGTTCTTCTGGTTTGCTGTCCAAGGTCACCTTGGAGATCTCAACACCAGTCTCAGTAGCGTTGCCCAGTCAACAGGCATGCCACTTCCACCATGGCTCGCTGTTTTCTCTTCCTGTGACTTTTCCCTATGCAGGAAGGGGAACTTTACACCTGACTGCATTTACTGGCAACTCTTTGCTAGCCACCATGCTGAGCACCCAGGTTCCTTGTCTGTCTCCACAGATGGCTCGAAGTCTGGCACATCACTGATATCAGCCATGGTCTACTGTGATAGTATCATTGCAGACTAGATCACACAGCAGTGTTCCATCTTCACTCTAGGGTTGCACACTATCAGCCTCACCTTGGGCCACCACATAGGGGCTAAGTGCCATCGTTTGTGTGTGGTCTACACCGACTCCTCTAGCTTGCAACTATATACTGTGTTGGTTTTGAATTAGCAATACCCTTGTATAGGAATGATCTCGGTGAGGTATTGGCTTCATTCTGTTCTTTCCAAGATATACCAACAGCTCCATTGTCTTTCAGCCACAACTACAACCACAATCATCTTTTGATGGGTGACTGGTCATGTCAGGATGCTGCCAGTTCCATAAGTGGACTTCCAGCAGCATTTTTCTATCAAGCTCCAGGCACAGTGGCAGCTATCTTGATCAGAACAGAATGGTAGCAAACTGTTGGAGATCAAGCCTGTTATCAAACCTTGGCAGTCATGTTTTTGCAGGAATCGTAAAGAGGAAGTTGTACTTGCTCGGCTCCACTTCAGTCATTTATTTATTGTGTTCTTTTCTTCTACAGCAGACGACAAACCTAAGTGCAAGTTTTGTGACATCATTTTAACCATCAAACATATTTTGATTCATTGCCTCTTTTTTAACCTTCAATTATCAGTGCAGGTTACATTTCAACTTTCGTAATTTATGTCTGAGCCCCTTACACTTGGCACCTTCTATCTGATGACTTTTTAACCCCAGTTCTTAAATTTTTTAAGTTGTACAGGATATTTTAACCATTTATAATATTTATACACCTGTTTTCTAGATTATAGCTTGTTTCTGATTTTAAATGGGTCCTATACACCCAGTGTTGTTGTTGACTTATACTCTTGTTGGATCTTTTTATTCCTGATTTTTATACTCCTGTTTATTATACCCTTTTCGTTTCTGTACTGTTCTTTACCATTTGTATGTTGCTTTTAACTTTGCTTGTGGGTTTGAATGCCTTTTACCTCTTTATTTATCTTCCATGCAATATAGCCCTTGTTTCTCTTGCACCATAAAACCCCAAACAATGAAACCAAACAGAAGCAGTTCACTATGGCAGCTGTTGTCAAGTTACTGGCACCTTAATGTTGTGCCCCCATAGTCATACCATGTTCGAAGTCAGAAGGATCATGATGCTGACCCATTTTTCCTCAAAGTAATGCAAAAAGTGATTGCCACAAATGTGCCCTAGTCGTATATTGGCTGTTCCCAACCTTGAGCAATCACCAGTGCCATGGGGGACAGACATGGCTCAGTCGGTAACACATCAGGCTCGTAATCTGCAGTTCCCAGATTTGAGTCCCAGCTGGACCAGCATTAAGATTTATCTCTGCAAAACTCCCCTTCTGCCCATGGTCAATAGGTGACACCAACGGCTTGGAAACGCCACTGTCTATTGGATGGGATGTTAAGCCATGCCCTGGGTACATTAAAGAACACACTTGATGGCCTTGACAGAAAGCTACTATTTGTCTCCTAACAACTATCCACTGGTTCCCTTCCCCCAACATTCTCTGAGTAATAGGCATTTTGTGATCTGGCCATTTAGCCCATTGTGTGCAAAAAAGATGTAAAACAACCCTACCCAGTGCTACAGACCAATTCACTCCTTTACAATGGTACTGCTAATTCAAAACCAACGCAGTGTATAGTTACAAGCCTTATAAACAAAAAATCCCACCTTAGGCATCTGCTTGCCACAGAGATCTTACCAGAACCTGGCAGTGTACTTACACAAGAGAAAATATCGGTGAAGGTGAGACCTTATCAGAAATACAACACAAGAAATGATGCAGAAAGAACTGCTTGAGGTGGAATTTCAGTTATAGGGTTATAGAATTTTAAATTTCTGAAGGAAAAAAATCTATAAATGGATTTTTATATTTCAACTGCCATAAAACAGTTATTTTTAAAATTTCTCTCCTTAATCTCCCATTGCCTTATTTACCTAGTCAAAATCAGATTTTAGTTCTAACATGTACACTGAGAGGCCAAAAGTCATGGGAATAGCAGTTAAAGTAGAACTAGTGCGCTGTACTCGTAACCAATACGTTGAACGTCAACCGCAGAATGGCGCTGCAGTAGCCTAAAAACCCAACATTCATTTTGGAGTAGTTGTTAATTCAGCATGGCTGCACATCATGAGTTGTCTAACTTTGAATGTGGCTTGATTGTCAGTACCAGAAGGATGGGTCATGCAATATCGGAGATCGTGCAGGAATTCGGTTTTCCCAGGTCTACGGTGTTAAGAGTTTATTGCCAGTATTCTATTGATGGCATTTCCACACACATAAACCAGCAAAAGGGACAGCCACGTGCAATTGACAAAAAGAACTCGTGTTGGCTGTCATGAATGGTAACAACCAACAGATGGACTACAGTGCATGAAATCACTGCCAATTTGAATGCAGGCCAAACACAAAACTTTTCTGAAAGGACTGTCTATTGTCACCTGCATTTCATCAGATTTGGTAGCTGAAGACTCGCTCGTGTCCCATTGCTTATGTGTCTTCACAGAGCTCGACTGGAATGGGCCCAAAGACATTGAAATTGGACAGTAGAACAGTGGCGTTGGGTAGCATGGTCTGATGAATCAAGGTTCCAGTTGTTTCGCACTGATGGGCGCGTTAAGAGTGTGGCATAGGCCTTGTGAAGCCATGGACCTTCCTTGTCTGCAAGGTATTGTTCAAGCTGGAGGCAGCTCTGTGATTATGTGTGGTGTATTCACATGGTCTACATTGGGCTCTCTTGTCCGTTTGGAGCAATCGCTGACAGGTCTGAGGGGCAGGGTGGCTCAGTCGTTAGCGCGCCAGGCTCGTAATCTGTAGTTCCCAGTTTCGAGTCCCAGCTGGGTCAGCATTAAGATTCATCTCCGCAAAATTTCCTGCCCTGTCCATGGTCAGTAGGGTACACCGATGGGCTTGGAAAGGCCGCCATCTGTTGGATGGGTCATTAAGCCGTGGCCCCGTGTGCAGGAGAGCCATACCCTATGCACGTTAAAGAACACGCTGGATGGCCTTGACAAGAGGCTACCATGTCTACCAACAGCTGTTCCAGTGGTCCCCTCCCCTAACCTTCTCAGCCTTCGGGGTCCTTGTGACCTGGCCATTTAGCCCATGGTGTGCAAAAAAGTGCCACTCAGAGGTAAAACAACCCAAAGCTGACAGGTGTGAGATTCATGGACATTCTTGCAGATCACCTGCATCCCTTCATGACTCTTGAGCACCCTGATGGTGAAGGGGTATTCCAACAAGATAATGCAATGTGTCACCAGTCTTTGGTTGCTATGAGGTAGATCAAGGAACACTCCACGGATTTTACCACTATGAATTAGCCACCATGGTCCCCCGATATGAACCCTTTGGAGCATCTGTGGGACACAATGGATACAAGCTTACGATCCATAAATCCACCACCAACCAATGCAACACAATTATGGTCTGCACTGCAGGATGTGTGGACTGCCATCCCTGCAGAACAGTACCAGCAACTTGTTAACTCCATGTCTTGATGTGTGGCTGCAATGCTGAGGGCTCAAGGAGGACCACACATTATTAGGCACATATCCCACGACTTTTGGCCTCTCAGTGAATTAATCATATGTCAATCAGTGAATTATCATAGTGAATTAATTTTGAAATTTTTGAAACTTAGAAAATGAATCCAAAAATACACTTTTAGACTTCAGTTTTACGGAAATGGTTTAAATTGAAAAGTATTAAAATTTCTACACATAACTTAACATAACCCTACTTGACTGTATTTAATTTATATTTCTACTCTGCAGCAGAATATGAGATTCGTGAACTTTGAAACCACGAACTCTTAATTTATATAATACCTAAAACAGTGTAAAATATAAAAATTTAATTATTTTTCTAATTAAAGCCCATTCAGTGAAATTGAGGTCTGTGAAATATGCGTTTAGTTTCCATACAGAATTTTTCTTTTTTTTTTTTCATAACCAAAAAACTGGCCAGAACAACTAACCAATAATAACTGTATGTAAAATAGTGTAAAATATTATCATCCCCAAGCAGCCATGGACTACAGAGATCCAACCAGATTGTGCAATTTAGTTCTCCAAACATATCTATCCTGAGCTACATCTCTTGCATTTGGCCACTACACCAATTCTAACAAGGTACTATTTGACATTGTATGCTCACCTCATCCTAGGTCTTCCCCTCTTTCTGAGGTCTTTAGGCACACTGTTCATAACCCTATTTGCTAATTTATAATTATGCATATAGGCAAATGGCCAAACCAATGGAGTCTCTCTCTGCACACTATGCTGCTCAAAGGAGGTTGCCGACTCCTTTGCTTAACCTCATCATTACTTGCAAAGTTGAACCATCTAATGCTCAAGCTACTGCATAAGCATCTAGAATCAGAAGCATCAAGTTTCCTGTTATCTTGCCTACAAAAGGTCCAAGTTTCATTACCATAACTAACTCTAGATAGAACCAAACTATTATATAGTCTTTAGGTGTATACACTTATTTCTCCACACTCTCCATAGATTCTTAAGTCTTGGCAGCAATTACTATTTATCTGTTAATCTCATGCCACACATCACCAGTGTCTGTTACATAGCTTCCAAGATATTTAAACTAAGACACCTACTCAAGAGTGGAACCATTCAGATTAACTGATTCACAGCCAGCCTGACCAATTTTCATTGCTTTAATTTTCTCTCTGTTTATAACCAAACCTACTCTACTACCAGCCTCATCAACAACTCAAATGAAAGAGTTCATCTCATGAACATCATTTGCCAAATCATCAGCCTAATCTGAAAGAAATGAGACATTTTCAGATCTCTAGACCATTTAACTCATACATGACTCAGTGTTATTATAGAGAGCTTTAATTGTGTTAGCTAACTTGTCTGGTATGCCATATGATCTCATGATCAACCACAAATTATGATGATCGAAAGAGTCAAAAGCCTTTTTGAAATTTAGAAACTTAGAAACCAAAGGTTTCTGAAACTCTAAACATTTCTCAAGAAACTGCCTAAGTGAAAAAATCTGATCTATGCATCCCCTACCATTTCTAATTCCACACTGTTCATCACACAATTGTCCATCAATCATATTCATAATTCTATTAAGCACAATCATGCAAAGAACTTTACCTAGAACAGAAAGTAGATTGGTACCCCCTATAGTTATCACAAGAACTGCAATCACCTTTTTTTAAAAATAAGGATAATAGCTTTGGTGAAATCCTTAGGGACAATGCCTTTTCATAACAGGTATTCAAAATTTCAGTCAGCCATGCAATAATAGAAGCATTCCCAGGTTTAGGCATATCAGTAGTAATTTCATATACTCATGGCGATTTATGTAGGTTAAGTTTAGAAATAGCAATGTAATTCAGATATGTATACTGATATAGGGCCAACATTAAAGTCAGTATTGTATCTATCATCATTACAAGCAATTGGAGTAGAACTAACTACATTGTTTAGAATATCACTGAAATGCTCAACCATCTAGCCATGACAAAATTCTCACCTTCCATAAACTTACCATTTTTATCCTTCAACCCCTATATACCTGCCCATTTCTTCAACACAAAACATTAACTATCTGGTACAGCTCTCTGCTGTTATGCTGTCTAGTTTCCTCTGCTTTATCAACCAAGCTATGAAGCCAAAGATTCTTATCACCTGTTAACTGATCCTTTACACATTTCTTAAACTCTATGTAATATTTTCTCTTATGACTAGTAGGATGTTGAATAAGAATATCCCTCAAGTTTTCTTTCAAAAGTTAGGCTCCAGTGTTTTAATCACTAAAATAATTATGCCTCCTCTGCCCCTTTTTACCCAAAAGTATACTGTTAAGTATTACAAGTGTGTACCAAAAGTGTTACAAGAAAAGTCTGTTTAAAATGGTCCCATTATTCCTCAACTTTAGTAAGTAATAAGCAGACTATTACTGTCATAATGACTAAGTAACTCATCATGATCAGCTTTGCCTATAACTGAGTCTTTCAGAGCATCATTATTAAAGGTAACTTTTTTTTAACCTTAGCATAACACTTCTTAAGCTTAAGTTGCAAGGCACTTTTAACAAGGTAATGGTCAGAGCCAATTTCAGCTCCACTGTATGAACTGGTATTCCTAACAGAACTAGCCCATTTATTGTTAATACATAATCGATCATATTCTTATGCAACCCATCTGGTGAAACCTATGTGTGCCTATGTATGTTGTGGTGTTTGTAATAAGTGTTAGTTATTCTCAAATCATTAAATTTACTTACCTCTAGAAGATGCTGCCCATTGTCATTGCAGCTACCTATACCAAAGGGACCTATCATCCCTTCCCAAAGGTCAGAATCAGTATGAGCTTTAATATTGAAGTCGCTTAGATCAAGGTAATATCTCCTTTCTTGACAGAATTTAAAATATCCTAAAGTTGTCTATAACAACAGATAACATTCAGATCTTTAATACTTGTATGAAATTTAGCAGTAAGAAACCTTTCGTTAATGCATTCATATCCTAGAAGAGCATCTGTAGTATGTCTGCTGAGAAGAAAACTGTAGGCCTTGAAGATGCTTCCCATCTTCCCTACCTGAAAAGAGAAATTTGAGATTATATTTAAGTATCTGACCTTTGTTTATCTGGTCTCATGGAAGCCAAGAATATCTAGTTTATAATGGGTTGGGTTGGGTTGTTTTACCTCTGAGCGGCACTTTTATGGACCCCGAAGGCTCAGAGAAGGTTGGGGGAGGGAACCCACTGGAACAGCTGTTGGGAGACAGATGGTAGCCTCATGTCAAGGCCATCCAGCGTGTTCTTTAACGTGCACAGGGTATGGCTCTCCCACACACGGGGCCACGGCTTAACGTCCCATCCGACGGACGGCGGCCTTTCCAAGCCCATCGGTGTCCCCTACTGACCATGGGCAAGGCGGGGAATTTTGCGGAGATAAATCTCAACGCTGACCCAGCTGGGACTCGAACCTGGGAACTACAGATTACGAGCCTGGCATGCTACCGACTGAGCCACCCCCGCCCCAGTTTATAATGGTGGAATTATTGTGTGAGGATATCAAGAGAATAATCTGTGCAGAGTCCTCACATTCCAAGAGCCTGTGGAGAGAAAATGGTTAGTGGGATGTTTATTTTTATTAAAATGATTAGTAGGAAGTGCAGCAATATCAAACAGCCCCCTAATCACAAGCATGGGGCAAACTACTACTGTTTCCCCCACTACTAAAGGTTGAAGCCATCTACACTGGAAGACTTGCTACAGCATATATATCCGTAGAAACAAGGGATCAGGTAACTCTGATCAGAATTATCCACCGGCTGATAAAATTATTATGTGAATCTATTCACTTGGGGCTGTCAACCCACAAACAAACAAAAAGCACAGCAGAATATTTTTCCTCACAGAGGCCCACCAGTACAGGAAGTCCAGGATCCATAATCAAGCTCAGAGCCATTATTCCAATCAGTTTGGCACATATGGTCAGTACTAGGACCCTGTGTGGTTGACCACTCCTCAGCAGGGTAGAAAAATTAGCCACAATAGTCCAGATCAGTGGGCCAAACTAATCTGACAGCCCTCCCTTTTCATTTCCTTCCACAAGAGAGTATCTTTTTTGAAAGATACTTACACCATGAGAAGGTAGGGTTGGACTTTAGGTGCTTGGTCTGGCTGGTTCTGTGCATCATCATCATCATCACAGGAAATTAATGCATAGCTCTCCTTCCAGAGCATTAGCTCTCTTTCCAGTGAATACCTAGCTACCATTTACTGACCATCACCTACAATAATGGGAAATAATTTTAATTAAATAGTAGATTATTGCTTATATGCATGTTATAAATATATTAATAGAAAAAGTTAAATGAAAATATAGAAAAATAAAACTTATTAGTTTATATAATATATAAAATTATTTATTTATTTATAATAAATAATTATTATATATTATAAATATAATCTTTTTATTTTGAAAAGTTTAAAACTTATTAGATGTATTAGAGATTAAAAAGCATTTTCAATCAATAATTGTTTTGAGGTTTTAAAAGAACGAATGAAGCAATTGAAATTGCACCACCACCAGATTACATTTCTATAATGGCTGCTGCAGCAATGTGATGCATTGTGCTATCAGTTTTCTAAAAAAATTTCATCATTTCCCAATACATAATCAAATATAGGTGTATCATAAGCGCATGGCACAAATTCAGGGCTATTTTCTAGATTGTGAAAGAAGAAGATAAAAGTCCTTTAAATATGTGTTATCTGGAAACTACATATTTGTGAGCTGTGATTCAAAGTATCATCCTTGAATGTGGATATAGGCTCAAGCATGTTGTAATAATAATTATTGAATTATGTTCATTTTCTTATACATATGTTATATACAGTGGTGCTCAAAGGTTAAACAACAGATGCAAAAATCAGCATATCTTGTGCAACTAAATACCTACTGCAAATGCTTAGCACAAAACTCTTTGATATGTTCATTCACACCAAACATACATTAATCAATAACTTCATTCACAAAGCAGACAGCAGCCCAGAAATCTGATGCTTTTCAAAGGATTACTCCTAACCTACGGCAGCTAGGAACCCCATCCGTCACAACAAGAGGATGATAACTAAGTGGGGAACACCCCACCAAATTTGGGACTGATCACTCAAGTAGCTGTGGAACTACAGGGAAACTGCCAATTTCTTCCACCTGTGTTGTCACGTGCCTGCCCAGAATTATGGCTATTATATAATATGATAAATAACAATAAATTACAAAAGTAAGTTTTTTTTTTTGCATAAAGAATCATTGAATTCAAATCAGCACTCAAAATTTACATTAAACACAGTCACTCCTGTGAAACAGGTCAGTATGAAAAGTAGCTCGATTGTACGTGCACATCAATTCGTGTTAAAATCTTGATTTACAACATCCAAGATAGCCAACCATTAGATAATGGCTGGAAGAAATCTCCAGAGTGAAGGAATGAGGAAACTCAAGGTCAGACAACATCAGTCTGAGGTAGCCAGACAACATGATGTGAATCATAGCTTTGTAATCAATTTCAAACAAGCCAAACCATCATTAGAAGACATGTTCCTGAGTGTATGAGGGTCACATCACCTAGAGATGACTGTTACCTGCTCCTAAATGCAAGGTGCCATAGAACCCATACAGCTTTCCAGCTTGCTTTCAACTTTGCTGCATCCGCAGAACAGCTGTGTCCTAGCAAACTGGGTATAGAAGGCTTTATGTAGGACAACCAGTCATGTGTGCCTCTTTGATGTCTGACTAGTGCAGCACTCAATTTAATTGATCTCAACATCACAACTGGACTCAATGCCAGTGGGTCCAGTTGCGATGTTGTTGCGATTGTTAGGTTCACCAATGAATCCTGATTTAGTATGCAAACCAATTCCCATTGACTATTGGTCTGAAGACAGCCTGGAACCAGATATTATCCCATTAACATTCAAGAAAAATACAGTTTTGGAGCTGGTGATGTGTTGGTGTGGACAGGCGTCACTCTAAATGGCCACATACCTTCATGTTTTCCCAGGAGGGATTGTATAGCTGTAAGGTATTGCAATGTAATATCATATCAGCTGTAAGGTATCCTCGAAGCATGTTCATCCATTTTTTGAAGCAATGAGTCCTAATTCCATTCTCATGGTGAAGTCGCATGCTCGGTTGGTGGACCAATACCTGGATAGTGAAAACATAAGCCGTATGGACTGACTTTCCCAATCATCTTACCTAAATCCAATAGAACATGTTTGGGATGCTCTAGGACAATGCATCGGTGGTCAAGATCTACACTCATGCATGAATGGTAATTATTCCCTCACACCCTCATTGACACTTTTATGTGCAGCCGAGTCATTGTTCAGCCATCTCATTAAATATCCATGGGAATTTGTTTTTCAGGTATTAGTGGGATATGTAATCTTGGACTTCACTAATGCATTTAATTGAAATCCAATAAAGGACTTATTTGTAATTCGTGTTTTTATGTTTATTTGTAATTCGTGTTTTTATGTTTATTTGTAATTCGTGTTTTATGTTTGTTGCTTAATTTTTGAGCACCAGTGTATTAATAAAAAAAGATTCCTACAACATACCTACAATGTTCTAATTCCTTGTTCTAGCTTGTTTGATTGTATTGCAATCATAGGTATGAAATGTGTGTTTGTCTCTTATTTGTTAATATGCAAATATTTTTTTATGGAATGTAAGGCTAGGTTTCGGGACATGCAATAGATACAAGGATATTTGAACAATGGTTATAAAATATCTTGTATGCTGTGACTTCCAAATAAAGCATTTCCAGACATTACATATATAGGACTCTTTTTCTTCTTTTGGACCTTAGAATACACCTCTGAATTTGTACCCTACTCCTATGTTTATATCCTGTGTATTTATTATCAAATTTAATTCATAAATTTTCAGGATTAATTTTAAAAAATGGGAGATTCGTATTGGGAGAAAAAATGAAGCATTACCTTAGAACTAGAGTGCCGTCTATTATGTTAAGGGTCAAGTAATGTAGCTAGAAAAGCAGATGGTTGAAAATTCATCTTGAGGAAGTTTTACTTTTAACTCAAACCGATGAACTAATTATTTCTTAACAAAATTGGTAAACATTTCCAAACCCTCTTCCAGAATTCTTTGTAACTAAACATGGGTGATGCTATGTCATATTATATTTTGGACTATAACCTGTTTGACTGCTCAATGAAAATACTGTTCCTTTAAAATAACTTAAAATTCTCTGTAGTTGAGCAATAAAATTTTAAAGTTTATTCTTCAAACTATTTGCATGTTAAAAGTTTTTAGGAGAAAACTCGGAAGCTTTTTGGAGCAAAGACAGTGCTCCATCTTCAGTGAAGTGATGCTGTATAGTGACGTTAGGTCTGTTTAGATAAAGAGCATCTTTCCACATGTTGTGAAGAGCAATTCCTGTGTCTCGGTTGCAGGTGGGGATGTATATTGTTAGCAGAGTTGTCTGACCTTGAGGCACCTATGAGGTAATTATTTCAACAACCTCATGGACTATGGTTCCGTAGAAAGTGGATGCATGTGCAATCAGTGTGTAGCGTGTTCCCAGTCTATTGTTGCCATGTGTTGTACTGCTAGCTCGGCAGCGGCCGTCGTTAACTTCTTTTGGCTGATATCAGTTTGGTACTCTATGAACCTCTCTTGTAAAGAACGTATGGTTTTGCTGATGTAGTAAGCGACGGAATTATCCGGCAGATGTAGGGGAAATCGGCATACACCTGATTTTTGAAGTAGGCTAAATTTGTCCCTGTCCCTTTTGATTAATTTCTTGAAACTTGGAGCTGGATTGAAAACAATTTTGATATTTTGGGCTCTGAGTAATTTGCAGACTGATTCACATAGGACAGGAATGTAAGAAATAGGTCCAGCAAAGTTTGTATGTTCGGGGTCGGTGATTGGGAGGAGAGCCGAATCTCTTCTGTTTTTGTTTCTATTTTACTGATTAATTTGTCTATTGTTGTTGAGTTGTAGCCATGGGAATAAGCAATGGAATGGATGATTTGAATTTCTTTTTCAAGCAGCTGCTTGTTTGAAGACACGGCAAAAGCCCTATGTATGAGGGAATGGAAGGCTGCAATTTTGTATGCCCATGGGGTGCATGAGTCCATGCGTATGACGTAGGGGATGTAGGTAGACTTTCGGTATACTGATGCCATGAAGGCTCCTGTGTCATCTTTTTGGATGAAAACATCTAAATAGGGGATGGCACTGCTATTTTCCTCCTCCTTTGTAAAGCTTATCGTAGGATATATATTGTTAGCAGAGTCAATGAGGCTGTTTAATTGCTCATTGCTGCCACTCCAAATTAAAAATATATCATCAACATAGCGACACCAGAAGAAGGGTAAAAATTGCTGCCGAGTTAAATAATTTTGTTTCAAGATCTTGAAGGACAGTCTCGGATAGGATGCCAGAAAGGGGTGAGCTCATGGGGTCCCCTGAGTTGCTGAACTGAAAATAGTTGTTTTAGAGCCTCATGAATGGTGTTGATTTCGGGAAGGGAAAATTTTTGCATTTCAATAATTTTTGTCTGAAACAACATGATTGCATCAAAAACTGGAGTGGAGTGGATGCAAATAAAGAGACTACGTCAAGTGTAACTAATTTGCTGTCGGGAGGAATGGACAGATCATTGAGTCTATTGAGAAATTCCTCCATTGATTTTATAGAAAATGGGTGATTGCAAATGAAGTTGGGCAGAAATTTCAACCAATTCTTTTCAAGAAAGAAAGTTGGGGAGGATTTTTTGCACACTAACGGCCAGATGGGGTAATTATCTTTGTGCACTTTGCACTATGCAAACATTCACGGTGCTTGGCAGTTGGATGGCACTGTGCTCTTCTTAAGGTTTTGTGGAGCCACCTGTTGTTTTTTAGCTTGCAAAGTTTCTTTTTGATGCTACTTGTGGGATCAGCATTTAGACTGGTACAGTGGAAGCTATTTATGAAGTCCAAAACTTTGACATCATAGTCATTCTTGTCCATTATGAAAAATTGGCATTTTTTTATCGTCTAAAGTGATAATGTCAGGGGTGTTTCGAACGTTTTTTAATGCCTGAAAATATGCAGATGAAAAATTTCTATCTGAGTAGGAGGGAGACTTTTGCCGGGATTTCATGAATTTGAAGACTTTTTGTCTTATAGCATTAATTTTATGTTCTTCCAGATGTCCGCACGCATTGTTAATAATAATTTTGATTTTGGTGATGATTTCTTTTTTGTCCAGTTTTATAAGGGCTGAATTTAGGGCCATGTTCCAGACAGCCAGTTCATTAAGGGGAAATTTTTTTGGACATATTAATAGGGCATATTAATAAGGAAGGGGTTTAACAATAGGGCAAAAAGGCTTATCTGAAGTTTGAGTGAGCCACTGGATCTTTTTAAGATGTTTCTGTCTGGTGTCATTTTTGAATTTTTCTTCTGTGTAGTGAAGCCTTTCCAGTAGATCAATAAGCACGATGGGAGGGCAGCTGTAGCAGAAGTCCTGGTGTGCCTGGTAAGCCTCTGTTTCAACTCTTGAAATGTGCCACCTTTTCTCTTGTATTAGTGCATGGAGAAGCTTGACTTCCACTGCGTGCAGCACACATTGACAGCCTCTTGGACTCTGGCAACAATATATATCTTACAATACACTATACAAAGAAGGAGGAAAATAGCAGTGCCATCCCCTATTTAGACACTTTCATCCAAAAAGATTATGAAGGAGCCTTCACGACGTCAGTATACCGAAGGCCTACCTACGTCCCCTACGTCATACACGCGGGCACATGCACCCCAAGGGCATACAAAATTGCAGCCTTCCATTCCCTCATACATAGGGCTTTCGTCGTGTCTTCAAACAAGCAGCTGCTTGAGAAAGAAATTCAAATTGTCCATTCCATTGCTGATTCCCATGGCTACAACTCAACAACAATAGACAAATTAATCAGTAAAATAGAAACAAAAACAGAAGAAATTTGGCTCTCCTCCCAATCACCGACCCCGAACGTACAACCTTTGCTGGACCTATTTCTTACATTCCTGTCCTATGTGAATCGGTCCGCAAATTACTCAGAGCCCAAAATATCAAAATTGTTTTCAATCCAGCTCCAAATTTCAAGAAATTAATCAAAAGGGACAGGGACAAATTTAGCCTACTTCAAAAATCAGGTGTATGCCGATTTCCCCTACATCTGCCGGATAATTCCATCGCTTACTACATCAGCAAAACCATATGTTCTTTACAAGAGAGGTTCACAGAGTACCAAACTGATATCAGCCAAAAGAAGTTAATGATGGCCGCTGCCGAGCTTGCAGTACAACACATGGCAACAATAGACTGGAAACACACTACACTGCTTGCATGTGCATCCACTTTCTACGAAACCATAGTCCATGAGGCTGTTGAAATAGTGACCTCATTCGTCCCCACCTGCAACTGAGACACTGGAATCGCCCTTCACAACATTTGGAAAGATGCTCTTTATCTAAACAGACCTAACGTCACTATACAGCATCACTTCACTGAAGACGGAAAAGCTCCGAAAAGCTTCTGAGTTTTCTCCTAAAACTTTTAACATGCAAATAGTTTGAAGGATAAACTTTAAAATTTTATTGGTCAACTACAGAGAATTTGAAGTTATTTTTAATTTAGTTTCTGAGCAAAACGTCCTTTTAATTGTGTATTGTGTCTTCTGGTTGGCTATGGGAAATATCAGAGCTATCAGTGGATATGAATTTTTATACTGTTGTCCTGATATATATAATTTATCCTTTGCTCTAATGTAGATTGTCTACAACAGAGTGTACACTTCTATATGTCGCTGACTCTGTAATAACTTTGCAAATAACTCATGATAGTTTTATTGGGGTGGGGGTGGCTCAGTCGGTAGCGCGCCAGGCTCGTAATCTGTAGTTCCCAGGTTCGAGTCCCAGCTGGGTCAGCGTTGAGATTTATCTCCGCATAGTTCCCCGCCCTGCCCACGGTCAGTAGGGGACACCAATGGGCATGGAAATATCCGCCATCCATCGGATGGGATGTTAAGCCGTGGCCCCGTGTGCAGGAGAGCCATATACTGTGCACGTTAAAGAACACGCTGGATGGCCTTGACGGGAGGCTACCATCTGTCTCCCAACAGCTGTTCCAGTGGTCCCCTCCCCCAACCTTCTCTGAGCCTTCGGGGTCCATGTGACCTGGCCATTTAGCCCATGGTGTGCAAAAAAGTGCCGCTCAGAGGTAAAACAACCC